>JAPWTK010000553.1:0-160000 GCA_029963805.1 Aromia moschata
TAGAATATCTAATATGTCATTCCATACAATTCTTTCCTAACAGCTAGTGTATAAACTAAATAGACTAATATGTAAACTATAAAACTTAATAAGTGTCAGCTGTCACAAATGTCACTTTTACAAATGTCACAATATGTAGCCTACCCACTCCTTGAGCCGACATGCAACCCTAGACCATTAATGATGCGGGAAACTCCACCTTTTTCCGTAAACAGTCATTGTTATAAATTTCCTCTTTGAGCCTTAAGACTTAAGACCCTACTTCTGTCATCGCCGACAAAGCGAGATTCATCGCTCCATATAACAGAATTCCATTGCATTTGAGACCAATTTTTATGTGATTTTGCCCAAAGTAGCCTTTTTTTTGTTTAATAGTCAATAGCGGTTTCTCTTTTGCCTGAAAATGTTACCACTTTAAAGAATAATTAAAATCAATAGTAAAATACCGACTTTATAAAACTTAAAGCCAAGCTTTTTGATAACTCGGAGACATGTTGACCCGGAAAAGTTTCTACCTGTCATCCTATTCCATTCCATACAAATTTTTTCACAATCAATGCGACGATTTCCTCTGACAATGCGTCTTAGTGCTCTAAAATTTGTTTGGGTTACCGTAGATGTTCTGCCCAAGTTTGGCTTCTCTTTAATAGATCCCGTGGTGTTATATAATTTAACAATATTTCTCACCGTATATCGAGACACATGCATCTGTTTAGCAATTGCACCACAAGATTGGCCCGTTTTAAATAGATTGATAATAATCTGTCTTAAATCTGCAGACAATGCTCTACCGCGAACCATTTTGCACTAAAATTATTGCTGCCACCGTTCTTTGACATTTATTTTACAGCACAAATAGGAATTTCTTTCAGGTGATAATCCACGGCCGCTTCAGATAAATAAACATGTCGTACTACCATACAGAAGCGACAGAGCGTGTCGGCACCTTTGATCTTGGGGAACATATTTTTTGACAGTTCTGCCAGTTATTAGTACACTGAGAGAAAAAGTTGTTTTTGTACACTAATCAAAATGTTCAATTAATAAGTGAATTGTAACATGAAGTAAAAAGTCTATCGTCTATATCAAGTTTTGTTAAGAATACACTTAGGCTTAATTATTTTAGGGAAAGACGGCAATAGAGTAATTAGGTACTTTTCAGGTATTTTATTTGTATAAATATTTTGCTTCATATTTAATAATTTCATAATATCATAATTAATTTAGGATTAATAAAGCAAATTAATATTACTACATGTTACTTTTACATGTAGTAATATTAATTTGTAAATTGTAATTGTAAACAATTTGTAAATGTAAATTATGACATTTTTGAGGGTATTCTGTGTAAATATACATTTACCAAAAATATATAATCTATATGCTTCCACTGCTGGTTGTACTCGCCAATGGCACAGTCCCGGTAGGTATCCACAGGTATTTCTAAACTGTTGCTTGGACCTTAAAATTAAAAATAAATAAAGAATAATAGGTTACCAGTTTTCGATAATATTTTGAGCAGTATGGCTAACGTCAATAATAATAGGAAATTAATAAACAATGAATAATAAATGAAAATTTAGTCCTGTTGGTCATTATTATTACTCAAAAGTTAAAATGAAAACTAAAAAAAAATATTGCAATCTGAAGGACGAAATGCTACAATATTTTTTTTTTAGTTACAATGAAAGATTTACCTGCTAAGCTTCCACTGCTACAAATTCTAAAATTAAAAATAAGAAACCAAATAGTTTTTGATGTAGACACAAAGATAAGATAAAAAAAATTAAAAAATATGTATACGTGCATATAATAAGTATGTCTATATCTCAAAAACCGAAGCATTCATAAATTTTGTTTTATGAAAACCAATTCTACTTAAAAATGTGTATTAGAAAAGTATTTGTCGAAACCTAAATACCTATTGATATTAAATTAAAAATTCAAACATTTTGATACATAACGCATATCTACACAAGTAGGAAATTATTTTGTTTAAACGTATTCGTTACCTTGTACACATGTAGATGTTGGGACATGTAAAATTTTTGTAGGGAAAGCTTGCTCAAATATACGTTTACGAGTTGCACCTCTAGAAATATATTTCTCTTCGAAGTGTTCCTCGCACAAATGATAATTTGTATGTAATACGTCTGGATTTATATTACATAAATCATCCCTATTACACGCTTTAATCCAAACAGCAGCCCTAAAAATATAAATTTCTTATAATTCATATATTCTTATAGGTAAATAAATTTTTGTAGTCTCCAACTTTACATACTTTTGGGGATCCATTGGAAACGAAAAAAAAAACTTGTATTTCCATCACTTTGGGAAAAGCATGGACGATAGGCACACCTATTTCTTTTAGCTTTCTTGGCAGAATCCATTCTCATTAATAAGTTTTGTTGGATGTTGGATGTATATACCCAATCGCGATCGTAAAAACGTCTCAATACTTTCACCGGCACTGGCTAAGTGATTATAATATAAATAGTAGTCACTAATCTGAGTAATCACATAAACACAATCAGTAATATCACAAAAACTGTACTATATTTGAAAATAGTTAAAAATCAACACAAAAATTAAATTTAAAAGAAATTATTTTTTGACAGAACAAAAAAGTAAACATTTAGACGTCAACTGAAGATAAAATTACAGTGACGTTACTGCCATTTATTAAATGGCCGCCACAGGTCCCGAGGTCAAATATTCCGGTCCCTCGAAATCGGCTAGCTGTCGCTTCTGTATGGGTAGGTATTCTGTGCTGAGTAGGCCAAATGATATGAATAGGAATAATTTTAATTTAAGCGTTCTTACATTACGTATTTGTTATCAGTTTTTCTTAAAACTTTGTTGAGATATGTTATAAATGTTGTTAGTTAAGGATCACATATTGCCAATAAAAGATAATTATCATATTCATAGTAAGAAGTCTTTGTTTGAGAAATCTCACCAAAAATTAACATTGGGCCAAACGATATGATTCTGGGCTCGTATTCAATAGCGGGTAATTGTGACTTGTTTTTCGGACAATTCCGTCTGAAATGACCTTTTTTCCACAACGGCTACAGGTATCTGATGCCCATTTAACACGACCCTGGAACCTCTTAGATGCCTTGCCCGTTTTGTGCGTCCCCTACTTCAGACGAACTAGCAACGGTGGCGTCTTTGTTTTATTTATGGCTGTCTAGTGTTTTAAAATGAACCGCTAACACGCTTGGGTCATTTATACCCGCAGCTTCTACCGAACATTTTATCGGATCATCATTAATCCCTCCCATTATTAGATTCACCTGATCTTCCCCAGTCAGCCCCAATTTTAGTTTGTGTATTAAAGCTAATTTTTCAAACAAATATTCATACAAAGTCGAATTGATTCAATGATACAAAATTGCGATTCTTTCCACTCTGCCCAACTAAAAATGTTTGTGGGTAACCCGTGATACCAAGTCTGCGCTGGCCCACGTAATTTACTTAGAGCCAAATGTGACGTGGTGCGATCGTCCCACTGATAAATATATGCATACTCATCAACTGAATTTAACCATTCGACGATATTTTGCTCAAGCGGGTTAAATTCCGCTATAAGAGGATGTGTAATGCTACTCACGTGAACCAGAGGGTTACCTCTACCAGCAACTTGGCTTACTAGCCGATTTACGCCTACAGCAATGGCATCACCCAGCTGACGCCAGTCAATAGAGCTCGAAAAGGGGTGAGTTTATGACACGATTGATACCTGAAATCCGACTACAAGAAAGTTGTGATACTTTTAAGTTCAGTCCTTAGATGAAAACGTTATATGAATCCAAGACTAGGGATTAATGAAAAGTTACATTTCTTTTAAATAACTAATTAGTGACAAAAAAAATGGTTTTTCAACAAAAAAAAAAAAGTTTATTCGGATTATAGAAGAGCTAATTGCAAGCAATCACATCCTGCAATGAAAGTTGTAAAGAATTCAAAAACCTTTAAAATGAAAAAAAAAATCAAGTCGATCGGTACATTTTTCGCTGAGAAAACTCGGAAAAACGCAAAAAATTACCTAATTTCTAATAAATTCGTATATTCGAGTATTGTGCATTAGAAGAGACAATCTTCGGCAGATTCGTAAGACAACAGTTCTACAAGTGAAAACTCAAACAAAAGAAAATCTCCAAATGTTAAATTTTGAAAAAGCACAATTCGTCCAATATCACTTTGTTTCATTTAAATGCCATTAAATTGGTGTAAAACGCCATCTGAACACCGCGCGCCAGAAAATTTGTTGGTCGCTGCCGCCGCATTCCTACTTCTATTTCCCGAATTCCAAACTCTAAACCTTCGCTCGTGCTGGGTTGTCAGCGCGTCTCCGCCTTGGAACATTTTGCGCGGTGTTCAAAGGCTGTTTCAGCTACACATTTACATGGCATTTAAATGAAACAAAGTAACTGGACGAATTGTTAGTTTATTTATCATTCTGTGAGTTTCCGAATCCGTTCGAGAAAATGTTATTTAAAGTGCTATCGCTCGACTGTTATGGAATATTCAAAAACGATGTAAAAAAATTTATTCGACTATTGTGCAAAAACTATTCATCGGACATAATCAGTTTTTGTTCACAATCTCATTCTTCGTGATATTACCTACATTTTCCCACAAGATTGACTCTTCTAATGCAAAAATACTCGAATTACGAATTTATTAAGAAAAGGTAATTTTTGCGTTTTATTTGAACGGAGTTCGTTCTTGCAAGCGAAAAAATGCACCGATTGACTTAATTTTGTTTTTCTTTCAAAGGTTTTTTGAATTCTCTTATAACTTTTCTATTGGATGCGGAGTGATTGATTTCTTCAATAGCTTTTCTTCTATAAGCAAAAAATTTGAATAATGCTGGCTTTTTTTTACTAATTAGTTATTAAAAAAAAGTGCAACTATTTCCCTAGTCCAATTCATATACGTTTTAATTTTCCGAAGGACTGAAGTCTTAAAAGTATCCGGTTTTTTTTTTCGGAAAATGGTTAAGTTATCAATCGTGTCATGTCAAAAAGCTCTATTGACTGGCCTAAGCTGGGACACCGTCGATTCGCTCAGGTTGCTGGGATTCAACGTTCTCGGCACGATGTCGCTCACGCCGAATAGAGACGACTTCTCCACGAAGAACTTCCGGGCCTCACCACCTGCTGCTCCGCAGACGATGCACGGCCACTTTGCCGCCTGCGCCGGCCGTAGCGGGACTCCTGGCGATGGCCTCGTTCCCGGCTCCGTGTTCGACTTCGGCTTCTTGGCATTTCAACCGCCAACTACAGACACTCAATAAGGCGAACACCACTACACGCGAGAACTTTATCCGCACTTCTGATGTTAAGATAGTCTATTAAAATTAAAATCTATTAAAACAAGCTAAACCTCAACAAAGGACATATATCATTATTGGTAATTAGAACAAAACGCAAAATATGTATAATAACCACACTCGGCTCAAATCCGTGACCGAATGAATGTCTGGCTGGTGGCTGGTTCAGCTTCCCTCATCCCGATTGCTGACGCTGTCATCCTTGCCGATAGTCATAACAGTCAGCCTTTTCGGAACCAAGACGTAGGCTGGCTCTCAACACATAGGGTAGAAATTATCGAAATTACACATTAGTTTGGCGGGGAGGATTTTCATGTAGAACATTGTCATCACCGTGGCCGTTTTTTTAAACACACTATACAGGGTGACAAATTAAGAACTGGTGTAAAAAAGTTATTTATTATCCGATTGAACGAGACTTTTTTAATAGATAGAACATAACATTAACAAATATTTACTCACACAATTATTAAAAACCAATTTGATGGGTTGCTGAACCCAGTGACTTCGAATTTTGGGAAAAAAATCATAAACGTGGTAATTTTCCAATTGAGAAAATCATATTAGGTGTCGAAAGAACAATGAATAATTTTCCACAAAATTAATTTTCGAATACAAAAAAATGACCATCTAATACAAGAAAATAATTCAAGAGATCAATGAAGATTTTTTAAAGGTAACTAAAAACAGTAATTAGAAACTAGAAAACAGTTATCGAATTGAACAGGAGATTAAACGAAACAGAACTCAAACAAATATAATTTATTTTTCTACGGGCCCTTTCGGGTTTAAAAAAAATACACTTATCGGCAACCGCAACACCGGTGATAATGATTTTGTCACACCTTTTTTAAAAACAAACTTTTTTTTACAAAAATTGCTACAAACCCATATGAGGGGTTGCTGAATCCATTGGTGTAATTAGATTTTGAATAAAAAATCGCTAAACATACTTAGCAATTTTTTAGCTAGAAAAAAGTCGTAGCAGGCTTTGAAAATTAAAATGTATTTTACTAAATAACTTTTTAACACTAGTGTTTCCATTCTTAACGGGTCACCCTGTATATGTATGTTTATTAAACTTTATGTATAACTAGCGACCCGCCCCGGCTTCGCACGGTTTACGGCATCACATTAGAAACCTCTAAAATTATCATTGTTTCACTACTATATTATGCATGTATCATACTCATCATAACATAGTATAAAACAAAGTCGCTTCCCGCTGTCTGTCCCTACCTATGTATGAATGCTTAGATCTTTAAAACTACGCAACGGATTTTGATGCGGTTTTTTTAATAGATAGAGTGATTCAAGAGGAAGGTTTATATGTATAATACATGCATAATATAGTAGAGAAACACTGATAATCTTAGAGGTTTCTAATGTGATGTCGTAAACCGTGCGAAGCCGGGGCGGGTCGCTAGTTATGCATATAAACCTTCCTCTTGAATCACTCTATCTATTAAAAAAAAAACGGCATCAAAATCCGTTGCGTAGTTTTAAAGATCTAAGCATACATAGGTAGTTAGGGACAGACAGCGGGAAGCGACTTTGTTTTATACTATGTTATGATTATGATTTACACTCATATTATTTGTCGCCACTTCTGGATAGTATCTCGAATTCCCCAAGGCAAATCGATAAGCGAGTTCCTTCCGGTCGTATCCTTAACGCTGTGTACCTAGCTCAAGTCATAAAAACGTGGTCGATACACCGTACACGGCGACAGTGCATTCCACGCTCTTCCTTTGTGAATAAAAGTAAATAATTATAAGATATCGCGTGATACAATGTCAGCAACGCATGTTACAATCGTCACGTCTGGGTCAACTGATAAACGTAATAAAATTATTGTCGATTTCATTATCTATCTAACTAACTATTAAATCGTCGTTGGATTTGTAAAAATCCATTAACCTGACTGTGCCGTTTGCCCCCTTTGAAGGTTAAGGTGCACACGTATAAAAGGAGAGCGTGAGCTTTTCGAGATTACGGTTTTTTTTTATCTCAAAATTTTTTTCATGTATAGTCCAACAAACAAATAATGGAAGTAATAATCGAGTCATTCGTGTGACCAGAGCTAAAAAAAGAGTCGCATTTGCAGTTGGGTGTAGTTTAGCATCGTCAGTGGCGGGAACTGGAAGCAGTCGGTATACAGGGCGATTCCTAAGTTGCGTCATATTTGTTAACAGCGTTTGACAGGGTTTTTTCCGATTACCGTTTTTACTAAACTCAAAAGTAAAAAAGTTATACATATATAAAGTCCAGTGAAGTATAAGGTCACCAGCTCGCGATTTTTCACTATCCTCACAACATTTTACAATGTGGTTTAGGGACAAACGCGATTGTAACCATCACATAAATAGTGTGAAACATAAAAATAAAAAAGGGTATGCCTATAAGAATTGTTTATGTTCGACTTACTCCTAATGCTAAGTGCCTGTGAGGTATCCCTGAAAGTACTAGATAAACAACCATTTCGTGAGTTCTGGAACAAATACGTTCCAATGCCGTTACCAGGTTGTACAACTTTACGTAGCTATCTACCAATTATACTCACGGCCTTACTAAAGTGGATTAAAAGTGCATAAAAAAAATACACGGCTGTGGTTATGTATTGACTATATTTACAGCAAATAAAAGCTTGTTATTTTACAATTAAATCCTGCCGAAGCTGCATTAAGACGAGCCAGGCTAAATCTCAAGATGTGTCCGTTGAAACACCCTACAAAACTATTCACAGTAACTATAAAGGTTTGTATGACGTCATACAAAAATTGCGGCACAGTGCGTCGTCGTTAGTAGAGTCACTACAAATAGCGGACGAAGTAAATTCGCTGCTACAAGCTATAGATGACGCAATAAATGAGGCAGTTAAAGTGTATTAAAGAAAGCCATTGGAGTCATTCCATATAAAATCGTCTGAAAATAAAAAAAATCGTTGCCGACCCATTTTAGATTTTGCTGTAACTTTGAAGGACTTTTCTTTAGGGTCCTAAAGAACAAAATTTACGCAAATTTAATTTGTACAAACGCTCGTTTCCGCCTATTCGAATGAAAACCTTTAAAAATTGACATTTTTATGCTCTTATCAAATTTAGCTCTAAAATGTTTCCTTTTTAAGGTATCTACCCGCTTGAGGCGGCATTTTGAAGAGGAAAGATGACAGTTTTAGTGTAGGCATCAAAAATTCGATCAGTCAATACCTCCGAATAATGGCAGCGTGTTAAAATTACTTGTGAATTTTAATCGATTCTAGCGTCTTGTCTGTTCAGAGTAAGCAGCTTATGTTACTCAGGAATTAAGTGTACATATCATAGACGAAATACAGTCACGTGTCGACCCGAGCAGCTCACTCCTTATAAACAAAAACTTTGTTGGAAGTTTCGAAATTTTTAAAAACCGCATTATTCAGGTTATGAAAAGAACGTGTTGACTGCGAGATAAAAAAAATATGAAACTTACAGAATCTATAGTGCTTACCTTTAACTTCAAGTGACTGCACCGCTCGTTTTGTTATTTTCACGTTTAGTGAATGTGCAAGTGTTTTTTTTTATAGCGAAAATTGGCCTAATTTTTCTATTTTATAATCTTATAAATTTCTTGTACTGATTACTTTTTTGTAAATAGAGATTATATCTTACCTAATAGAGCTTCCATAGACAGAGTTGAGATTTTTTGAAAATCGTGGTGCTGCTGTGTTAATTAAGTGAGAGAACAGCGACACTTCGTCGTAGCGGGTTTTTGAAAAAATTTCAACCCTTTGTCTATGAAAGCGCTATTGGGTAAGATATAATCTCTATTTACAAAAACTAATCAAGTACAACTGAAATTATAAGATTATAAAATAGAAAAATTAGGCCAATTTTCGCTATAAAAAAAACTTGCACATTCACTAAACATGAAAATAACAACGAGCGGTGCATAAACTAAAGGTAAGAATTATAGATTCTGTACGTTTCATATTTTTATATCGCAGTCAACACGTTCTTTTCATAACTTGAATAATGCGATTTTTAAAAATTTCGAAACTTCAAGCAAAAGTTTTTTTTTTATAAGGAGTGAGCTGCTCGGGTCGACTCGTGGCTGTATTTCGTCTATGATATGTATACATAATTCCTGAGTAACATAAGCTGCTTACTCTAAACAATCAAGACGCTAGAGCCGATTAAAATTCACAAAAAAATAAGTAAAAAACACATAATTTTAACACGCCTGCCATTATTCGGAGGTATTGACTGATCGAATATTTGATGCTTTTAATTAGAATAGGCGGAAACGAGCATTTGTACAAATAAATTTGCGTAAATTTTGTTCTTTGGAATCCTAAAGAAGAGTCCCTCAAAGTTACAGCAAAATTTTAAATGGGTCCGCTTCTTCAATTAGACGATTTCATATGGCATGACTCATTGGTTTTACGTGAAGTGAGTGCAAAGTGTATTTTAATTATGCCTGTGTTACATCAGTAGATGTCGAACGGTCGATCTCAAAATATAAGCATATATTTTCACCACAGTGGACAAGCCTCTCGGAGACAACTATAGAAACTTATCCGATGTTATAAAGTTTTTACGAATCTCTTCAGTTCCTGATAGTACTGTTAACCAAACTACGTCGTCAAGCTAATCAAGAGGGTACATTTTACATATGTACATATTTGGGTCAGTCACTTTCTTGAATTACATGTATTATATTATGATGCGTACGCCTATGTCCCGCGGCATATTTCAGCCATTTCTACTACCTGTTGCATACTTATATTTAGTTAAATATGTTGTACATACATTTTTGTTTTATTTGGTGGTAACCTATTGGTTTATTGATTAGGTACGATATTAATAACAGTTATTAGTGAACGGACTTAAGATACGTCTTAGCTGTATCGATTCGCTTTCGTTCTCTCGCTTATCACTGCTTTCACGTTAAGTTCCTTCGCTAGTGATCAAATGAATACAGAATAGCATCCCTCATTACATCAGTGCTAGACAGAAATCCAAAGAGGCCGAAGATCCTGCCCAAGAGAAAAATATTGATTTTTGTGTAATTGGCATGTTTTTGAAGAAAAAAGTCAATTTTTTTGACGAATTGACGAAAAGAGCAATTACGTGTTTATCGAAAAATCCGTACGAGTTTTACTTCAAAATGTTGTATTAAAGTTGTGGTTAAAACTTCAAACTCATTTTAAAAGTTTTAAAATTAGTAGTCGACATGAAAAAATGAGAAATTCGACTGTTTAAAATTTTTTGCCGTTTCTGCGATCCCGGGACCATAAAGCTGCCCTTCCACGTTCAAATAGTTCTCCTCGTCTCCTTTTCTCGATGATTTAATGCTGGAGCGTGCCACTTTTGCCGCATCGATCAAAGAATGCTCGGCGTATTTGATGCGCGTAGCATCGACTTTCAAGTAAAAATTGTATGACAGCACACCGATATCCCTCTCCAGAATTGTTATAATTTGTAAAATGCTCTTCATACCAATCTTCATCCCTTCATCCTTCTACCATCACTCTTCATTCTCTTCAGGCCTACACTAAGGTACTGTCACTTAATTTTTTTTAAATGAGTAAACATAGTTTCTAACGACATCTAGTAGTGTATTACAGAAGTTAGAAATCAGGGCTCCTATTTACAAACTCATGCAAGTCAAAACTAAACGAAATTTACTGAATGTCGCATGAAATGAGCAAAATCGTATTTTCAATCTAAATTATCGAATGAATTTCTTTTTGTATCTCGCCCGATTTACATCGCATGGTCCGAACTAATCAAAAACGAATAAAAATGGGAAATTTGACGTTTGTTTAGTGTATTACGTTATTTATAGGTTATATAGTAGGATACATTATTGACAGATAATGGCTGTTAATGATTTAATAAATTTAGCTGCTATAGAAGCCGAAATCTTGGCTAACATGCCAGCGCGAAATCGACTGATTTGGAGTGACCCATTTGAGGAATTGAGTGATAATAAATTTCAAAAAATTTATAAGCTGAACAAACCGACTGTGGAAGAGTTAATAGATCTTTTGCAACCCACTTCCAAAAATGGGGTTTCCAAAAACTGTGTGCCCGGGCAGATCTTGGAAACGGCTTGCGGACTTTTTTTTTTTTTCATAAACACCGCGTAAATGCAAAGTCTTTTTCTCCATATTTGGAGATGTGTAAAAGTTATGGTAATTTGAATTTTTATTTCATCCCAATATTTCGTCTTTGAAATTTTACAATAGTAACTTTAAGCAAAATAAGAATTTTATTCGTGGATTAGTAGCTTTTTGACTGGGAGGTCACAGCGTGTAAAAGTTGCTAATGCAGCGTCATATTCATTCAATGTACCATCAGGTGTCCCTCAAGGTTCCCACTGTGGTCCGATTTCCTTTAATTTATTTATTAATGACATTGGTGATAACATAAAATACAGCCAGTACTTTGCTATTCGCTGATGACTTCAAATTGTTTAAGACAATTATAACTGATTTTGATACAGTTGATCCAGAGGGATTTGGATTCTCTTTATGGCTGGTGTCAAATTTTTCACATGGATTTGAATATAAAAAAAAAAGATTTTTTGCAGTACATACAGTAGAATAGAGACACCTATTATTAAGAAATATGCTATTCAAAATTGTGACATCAAGAGGGTAGATTCAATAAAAGTTTAACCCTAAATATGGAGACATCCAAAAAAAAAAAACGTCATCAACTCTGGCTATGAACGAGAGAGATGGAAATAGAGGTCTAAGCCTTTTGTCTAAGCTTTTCGGTTATGACAAACTTTTGACAAGCGACTGTCACAATTTGTAAAATAAACAAAGGCTGTCATATGATGTGACAGTCTTGACAAGTAAATAAGGTTATAAATTCGATTAAGAATAGAAATACGTATTTTTTTCTCGGCCAACTTTGATGACGTTTTTTTTGGATGTCTATACTAAATTAAACTTTCAGATACATATTAATAATATAGACATCCAAAAAAAACGTCATCAAAGTTGGCCGAGAAAAAAAAAGACGTATTTCTATTCTTAATCGAATTTATAACCTTATTTACTTGTCAAGACTGTCACATCATATGACAGCCTTTGTTTATTTTACAAATTGTGACAGTCGTTTGTCAAAAGTTTGTCATAACCGAAAAGCTTAGACATGACCTTTATTTCCATCTCTCTCGTTCATAGCCAGAGTTGATGACGTTTTTTTTTGGATGTCTATACTAAATTAAACTTTCAGATACATATTAATAATATAGAGACATCCAAAAAAAACATCATCAAAGTTGGCCGAGAAAAAAAGACGTATTTCTATTCTTAATCGAATTTATAACCTTATTTACTTGTCAAGACTGTCACATCATATGACAGCCTTTGTTTATTTTACAAATTGTGACAGTCGCTTGTCAAAAGTTTGTCATAACCGAAAAGCTTAGACATAACCTCTATTTCCATCTCTCTCGTTCATAGCCAGAGTTGATGACGTTTTTTTTTGGATGTCTCTATATTACAACAAAAGCTCTTAAACTCCTTGGATTTATTAATCGTACGGCAAGGGAATTTCCATTAGATACATACACATTATTATATTGTTCTTTGGTTAGATCCCAATTAGAATATTGTTCAATAATTTGGAACACTCTATAATAAATCAGAAAGAACAAATAGAGAATGTCCAGAACAAATTCCTAAGAGTATGTGCATACAAAATGGGATATGTTTGGGGGGTCCTATAACTATAACTCTGTTAGAATCCACCTTAATTTAAATTCCCTTGAAAACAGGATAATAGTATCTGATGTTTGTTTTTTGAGCAAGATAATCACAAATAGAATTAATTCACCCTCTTTGTTGTCCACGATAAATTTCAGTACCTTATGTAAAACTAGGAATTTCGACTTATTCTGTGTTCCATTTCACACCATAAATTATGCCTTAACAATCCATTAAGTAGATTATTAAGATGTGGTAAGCATTTCAAAAATAGATGCGATGTATTTGATTCAGTTGAGAACATAAAAAGAACATTATACCCCATAGGAAATTGCACCATTACATATTGGCGATATATGTGTAGAAGAAAACGAGTTAAAAGACAGCAGTAAGGACAGACAAAGACAGTTAGATGCCACAGTGGTTCACGCTTGTGCATCTATTAGAAACTTATAACCTAACAGGTTGTGGGGTGGGATATTGCCTACACGCCTTTCGTTGAATTTGAGTGGAGTGGAACTCAGTACTTGTTCGCAGCTATAATAATAATACTCACCCTATAATTACTCCGAAGAGTAACCCCTTAGGTCCTCTCAGGGACCTGTGCGGGAAGGAATGGCTATTATTATTATTTGCCATGGCGCACTGGGAGCGACTTAAGATTATTTCGGTAACGCATTTGCTTTACAGTTCTGAGGAAACCCAGAAAACTCAGAACATTACCAAATCTAGGGCATGTGCGGTTGGATTGGCATCTATGCATCCACACCTATACACTAGTGTATTAGTGGTTGCATATCAAGCCCTGGCGGAGATAGCGAGACAATTAAAAATCGCTACCCCGGCTGGGACTCGAACAACGCGCACAGAGGTATCGCGACTGGAAAGACGGTGCTTTAACCCACTCGGCTACCCGTGCCCCTATGGGGGAGTACATCGACTTAGTAGTTTGTTTTAAATATCCCCAAAGGAAGAAGTCGTTGGGCGATAAATCAGGGGATCTGGGTGGCCATTTAATTGTGCCCGTAGTACTAATAAGTCGCCCAGGAAATGTGGTTTCCAAGAAATTTGTTACTTGTCGGCGGTTGTGGACCGGGCAGCCGTCTTGTTGAAACCACACATTCGCACATTTTATTTACGCAGACACGGCTAAACTGATTCCTTATTTCGGTTATTGTACTTTAGAGTCTAGACAAGAATGCAATTCACACGTGCGCATTATAATTTATGGGCGGGGCGTCCCGCCTACATAATTTTATTGGTTCCCTATTGATGTAAACACAGAGACAGACAATAAAAGAGAAGAAGAGACAGACAATAAAAGAGAAGAAGAGACAGAGAAAACATTATAACAGTTTTAAAACGACGACATATCAGTCTGGCAACTAAGGATATAATATTTCTCTGTCAGTTCCCTTTATTTGAAGAGTTTATTGTTTTCTTATTTCTTAATGTTCAGCTTTGAAATCTTGCACTTTCCTAACCGGTATGGAGTCTTATATTACATTAAATTGTACACCTACTTGTAGTAATCAATATTCTTTGAGTGTAATGCAGTAATTCAATTATTTGTAATTCTTAATGGGGTTACCCGTAAATAAATAAATAATCCGTTCGCAGTAGCAGATTTCCTTCTCTCGCGCTCGACCTGGCAACGTCGCCGCCGCCGAGCCTCGCGTCGCCGCGCGCGCTCCACTCACTCGCCGCCTCCCTCGACACGACGACAGCGCGCGACGCCGGCGCCGCCTGGCGTCCGCGCCGTCAGTGACAGTGGCAGCCGCTCGCGGCGAAGTGTGCGCGCGTCCGGGTGAAAGATGGTGCACTCTACGTACGCGCAGGGCCCGTAATGGGCGGCCGCGGCGGCGACGCGGCCGTCGTCAGCCCGCTGGGCATCCCCAAGTCGCCGTCGTTCCACAGCGGCCTGGACCTGGTGGCCTCGGCCAGCGTGGACTCGCTGAAGGCGGCGCAGACCGAGCAGCGGTACCAGGAGGCGGCGACTGCGCCCGCGGGGCGAGGCGCCTCGGCGGCGTCCAGGAGCGGATACGGCGCTGCGGGCAACCCGGCGACGATGCCGCTGGCCCAGAGGAACGCGGCGGCGGTGCGGACGATGCAGGCCGCCGGCCAGCTGCCGACGATCAGAGGTGAACACTCGGGGTGTCGCGTTTAGGCATGGGCGTATCGTCGTGGTGTAAGGGGCGTTAGTGCGAAATCGCACCGCGGGATTTCTGTTCTCGAAAAGAAACAGAATGCGATATATCGGGTATCTTAAGTCGTATATAGTGTATTCACAGTCAATTGGAACAGACCCCTTGAGCACCACTTTTTTGGAAAATTGAGTAAATCTTTAAAGGTCTGAGTAGAAAAAGCATAGTTCTAGAGTTCCTGGCCGAAAAGAACAATAGTTCTGCAAAGATAAGGCCAGAAATCGAAAATAATGAAATAAGGGTGCTAACTTCACGCAGCACCACTTTTTTTTGTTATCAAAAATGAGTTCTGATGACATATTTCGGTAGAGAAAACAGAGTTCCCGAGTTCCTGACCATTTTCAACAACAATAGTTATATCAGTCAATTTATTGAAGTTATTGAAAAAATTCGATTTTGGCAAAAGCAAACCATTTTTATAAGTATTGACTTTCGTTACATTTTCAGCGGAGTTCTAAGTAGCACCCGAAGAGTTCTGACAAATGGCCAAAGAAAACATTTACTATCGCAAAATTTGCGATGTTTATTGCAAAATTGAACTTCGAAAACTCGACATTTTATTATAAAAAAAAGTGCAAATGAGTTCTGACGAGTTTTGATCGTTGTTCTGAATAGTACCCGAAGAGTTCTGGCGAATGGCGAAAGAAAAAATTTTCTTTCGTAAAAATTGCGATTTTTATTGCAAGTTTTAACTTCGAAAAATCGACATTTTATCATAAAAAAAAATACAAAAGAGTTTTGACGAGTTCTGAATAGCACCCGACGAGTTCTGATGAAGGGCGAAAGAAAAAATTTTCTACCGCAAAAATTGCGATTTTTATTGTAAATTTTAAATTCGAAAAATCGACATCTTATTATAAAAAATTGCAAACGAGTTCTGATCGGAGTTCTGAATTGCACCCGAAGAGTTCTGGCGAATGGCGAAAGAAAAAATTGTCTATCGCAAAAATTGCGATTTCTATTGCAAATTGTATGTTCGAAAATTTGAAATATTCTTATAAAATCTCAATTTTTGCGATAGAAAGTTTTTTCTTTCGCCATTCGTCAGAACTCTTCGGGTGCTATTCAGAACTCCGATGATAACTCGTCAGGACTCATTTGCACTTTTTTTTTTTATAAATGTCGTGTTTTCGAAGTTCAATTTTGCAATAAACATAGCAATTTTTGCGATAGAAAATTTTTTCTTTCGCCATTTGTCAGAACTCTTCGGGTGCTACTTAGAACTCCACTGAAAACGTAACGAAAGCCAATACTTATAAAAATGGTGTTTTTTTGCCAAAATCGAATTTTGTAATAACCAACAAATTGATAGAACTATTGTTAAAAATGGTCAGGAACTCCGGAACTCTTTTTTGTCTACCGAAAAATGTCACCAGAACTCATTTTAGATAAAAAAGTGGTGCTGCGTGAAGTTAACACCCTTATTTCATTTTTTTCGATTTCTGGCCTTATTTTTGCAGAACTATTCTTCTTTTCGGCCAGGAACTCTAGAACTATGCTTTTTCTACTCAGAACTCTAAAGATTTACTCAATTTTCAAAAAAAGTGGTGCTAATGTCACAGGGGTATTGGAACAGATGGAAAAAGTCGGCAAAGCTGGTGTCTGACGAGCCAGTGTCTCCAAATATGTAGGGGAATGTCGTCAGGGTTGGGCCACTTTTTAACTTTACCCTGTATCTTTTGTTTATATTCGAATATTCTCAATGTTATTTGAAAGTTTGGACAGTCATAAGAAACTTAATTCGGGCGAATTGTTGCGCGTTATAAAAAAAAAGTAGTCTAGGTTGGGCCATTAATGAATATCGACGAAATATGTACTAAAATAATTTTTAATGAACAAATATGTTGCTTTTTATTGTTATTCATTCAGTTCTATATAATTTTGATTTGACATCTTCATGAGAACATTAATCGGAATCGATATCCAATTTTGAATTAACATTTCTATTGTTATTGTTATTTTGTTATTAATTTTTATTATTATTATTATTTTTATTCTATTATTGTTATTTTGCTGTTATGATTTTTATTCTGTTGGATTTATTTTGTTTTTTAATTTATTCTTATAATCCTATGTTCTGCGGTGCGAAAAACTGGCTCAAGATTGTTATTTTACTTGTCGAAAAAAAAATGATGTTGCCCGACCCTGACTACACGAGGGGCCCAACCTAGACGACAAGCGTTTTTTTCAATCTCTAAACACTACAGGCAAACAGATGAGGGAATACAATTTTTCCTTTGGGAACTTGTTAATGGTTAACCCCATAATGGAAATATATACTTACTTTGGCGGTGACATCGTTTTTGTCCAGGTTTTGAGTCGTTTTTCACGGTTATTACAAAACTTTTGGGACTACTGAAAACAAGACGAAGGCACAAAACTTTTTACAGACAATCTCCCTGACAAGCAATATATGAGAAATATCCGTGGCCCAACTTAGACAGTGGCCCAACCCTGACGACATTCCCCTACATATATTTATAATCAGTATAATCCTGTAATTGCTCTTTGATAAGAGATAGGGTAGGTACTTTATTTTCTTTAAGAGATTGTGTATTATTCTACGAATATCATGTTTAACTGCCTCATCGATATTTTTAAATTTTTGCTGTACTCGTTTTCTTTTAATACCGTGATCTGTAATAACTCCCACTCTAATCACGCGATACTGTTGTACGAGCAAGATACAAATACTTTCAACAACGCTATTTTCAGAATATTCTGCATTTTCACTTTTTAAACAATTCCCTATACTTTAAAATGACTTTGAGTTTGTGGGGGCAGGTTCTTATTTTTAAACTCTGTAGATTCAAATTCTAGTTCAACATTATTATTTGTCTCACTATTATTAACATCGAAAGGCCTCCACAATGCCATTATAACAACGTAAAATTACCAGTTTGCTATAACGTCTTAAATGTTAACAACAAATTTTAATCACGAAACAAATCTCTAACTTTGCACTTTGCTCGAAAAGATACAACAGTGTCACGCCACTGCCTCAAAACAAAGTAGACAAATATGCAGATATGACAGAGAAACAGAGCAATTAGTGAAAGGACCAATGCACGTGATACGTCGCCCTCAATGAGTAATAATGACCAATTAAACGCGTGAAAATTATGGGCCCGCCCATACTTTACCTGACCGTCAAATCCACGTGGACTTTATATCAGTAGGGTTAGTGAAATATCGCACATTTTTATGCATTCATTTAAATAGGAAACGCTAAAATATTGAGAACTCCTTGTGGAAGCCATCTTCCTCTACCTGTTTCAATTGACTCCATAGGTATGCAAAAATCTCAAGTTATAAAATTTTGCAGATAAGATCTTTTTTTTATGGAGGGTCGTATAGGCCTCATTTTCGCGTTCTTTATATAACTATCACGATATCGAAAAGAAGATACATCGCGGTCATAAAAAACTGTACCGCTGATCGATCGACACGAAAAACGTTTTTCATTTCCAAACACAAACGAATGAGTTCCCGTCTATTTATAAACACGAAAATGTTTTTAAGTTCAAGTTTATCCTGGGGGTTATTTATAGCGGGGACACAGAATAGAATGGCAGTTACGTGAGTCCGAAACTATTTTTACTGAATTTTATTTACATATAATGTAACAGTTAATGAGTGACGGGCTAACGCCTTGACAAGTTGATAAATAATCTTCTCGCAGTACGATTTGAAAGCTGGTGCAGAATTTTCAATTTCGTGTTCGCGTTGTTTGAGTTTTAAAAGGAAAAAAATCAAAGGCACTTTGAATTAACACAAAAAATAATATAATGGAAAGGTTAATCAATGTACCATATAATCAATGACATATTTTCTCTTAAATTAGCTTCTAGAAGTGATGTTCATATTGTAATGGAAAAATAAAGTTCAAGCCTTTTGGTAATTTTATGGTTTATTCATTTTTTTTTCAAAATATTGAGATTTCCCAACTTTTCTTCTAAGTTCTCTAGGTTTTCCCCGAATGAAAATGCTGACAAACCTGTTAGAAAGGCTTTCAATTCTTTAATAATGAAAAAAATCCCTGAAATCCAGAATTCCACGACTTCATGAACTTGTCTGACTCTGTTTTTTCAAAATTTTGACATTACCCGAGTTTTTCAAGTCTTTCAGAATAGTGGGAACCCTGTAGCTACAAATACGTATCACTAAAGGGTAGTTTTACATAATGAATTGGCAAGATACGTATTTTAAAACCCAACCCTGACCGGGGCTACAGTTGAATCCTTCTAAAATAGAGTATTAAATGTTACATCTGTATGTAATACCATTACGGTTTAACCGGTTTCAACTTATATTAAACATACAGTATTTTCTAAAAAGTACGCACCATATGGATTTTTGTTTCTCTAAATTTAGGTGAAAGCTGATGTAAGAAAAACGGTAGGGTTTTGAAATAAAAAAAAGCTAAAATACACAGTGCAAATCATCTCCATATGTCAATGGGTTGTTGCTACACCCTAAAACAATATATTGGACTATGGTTTTAATTAATATTTTAATTTTATATTTAAGTTGTTGAAGGTAGCAATGAAGCATTATTGTCCCGTTCTTTTTCAAAGTAGCTTCTCAAAGATGCTACTAACTCTTGGCAGCAGCTGTTTAACTGTTTTGTCATTTTGCAAACGAAAGTCTGACACTATAACACTTTCATTGTTCTGAGAATAACAGTTTTTCAATGCAAGACAAAAGTTTGAAGCTCAAAAGAGACACAAACCATTATTAAAGCCAGTGTAAGGTTCAGATAATTTCAAACTGTCAACAAATGTCAAGTACACTCGATTCCCTCTTAAGTCACCTTCGCTTAATTCATATTCGCTCTTATTTCACCATGTTTTTCCCTATTATGTCACGAAACTGTCCCTCTTAAGTCGCCGCCTGTAAAAGTTTTAGAACTACGTTTGGAAATTGGATTCTCGCATGAGTATGTACAATTTTTATTGAAAAAAAAAATGATTGTGTAATACATTAAATATAGATACCTAACCTTTAAAATAGGTTAGGTGTCTTTTAAAAATATTTAACCTTTAAAATATTCATTCAAGTGGAAAATTGAACTTTGTCACGCACTACTGGGTATGCTTACGTTGATTTTTTCGTTCAGCGGGCTCATTTTTCATTATAACGTGCTGTGGTATATCTCTAAATATTTCTTTTTTGCAACTAAAAACGCGAAAAAGTTGAGGTTATGATTGCGATTTAAGAGAGAATAAATTTCGCGACTTAAGCGAGAAGATGATGCACGGATTTGGTGACTTAAGAGGGAATCGAGTGTAATTCAACACGCCAACTTCGGATCTGCTGCCAACAGCATAAGAACTAATTTCAGCGCGAAATTTAAAATTCAATAACAATAACACTTCATTATAGTTTTTATTTCAATATAATTGTGTGGTTTTACTGTGTACAAAGTATATTTCAATCTTGATCATAGGCCAGAACGTCTTTCCTTAATGACATTTTTCGAAATTTTCACAAACAAAACGCTTTTTCTGGATTTTAAATTTTCAATCTCTTTGACAGGCCCCGAGACACCTTAGATTGTCTACTTCATGTGTTTTTTTTTGGTTATAAAACAGCTGTTACGTTTTTCTGAAACCGCTTTCGCCCTATGTGTAATTTAACGGTAACAAACATTGCCATATGGTGCGTCCTTTTTTGGGAAACACTGTATAACAGGAATGTAAACCTAAAATTTCTCTGTCAAGTTGTTAGCTACATATAAATAAACGCATTGCATGGGATTAGTATGCAAATATGGAAACGTCTCAACGACGATTTTTTTTGCACTTTTTCTACCGAACGTTTTTGGCCATAAGTTATAGTTTTTGTTAGTGTAGACAAAAATAAGAGCTTATCAAATATAAATACCTGCGCCTATGTAAACTTGCCCGGATTAACTACTAGTTGAGTGAGGTGGTTTTAAGTGAGAATATGATTTTGAGAGATAATCTGTGGTCCTTGGGGGCCAAAGGTATCGTTATTAATACACTAGATTAGGTACAATCTAAAGTACAATTCCACTGCGTCTTCTTAAAAAATTTCAACTAGAATATTTCGGTGCAACTCCTATTTGTGCAAAAATAAAATCGCCACCTTGTTCTAGTTAACTCCAAACTACTTTGAACATCCGTATCACCAATCGTTGACTTCATTTTTGTAGACTGATTAGGAAATTTAACATACATATTACATATAACCATATATGTATGTTAAAATTTCAGGTTTTTAAGTGCAAGCATTCTTTTTGTGGTTACTGGGCTCCAAACAGATTCCACTCCACACCGATAAAAATCGTAGCAACTTTGGATATATTTTTAGCACAAAACTGGCGTCACAATTTTGTTTTCTCTTTTTTCTCTTCGCTTCGCATCTAATCACCTTACCTTCTCCGTTCCAGATGCAGCGCCAGCCGATAGAGAGGAGCTCTTCGTGCAGAAGCTCCGACAGTGTTGCGTCCTGTTCGATTTCGCAACGGATCCCCTTTCGGACCTCAAATGGAAGGAGGTCAAACGCGCCGCCCTCCAGGAGATGGTGGAGTACGTCACGCAACAGAAGGGAGTCATCACCGAGACGATATACCCCGAAGCTGTTAATATGGTGGGTGTACGCTGAGTATTTTTTCTTTGTGCCTTCGTTTGAAAGATGATAGGCGTTGTTCTGTGAGGGGGATGTTGGATTTTAAGGCATGTTTCAGATTCAAAGCATATTGCAAGTGTTAGTTTGGCCTGGAGGAGTGAGTTGGGTTTTGGGGTGGTAATTCAAACGTACACCAGTAAATTTTGTCCTGCAATTGGAGTTTTTTTAACATATGTTAAATAAATTATAATATTTAGGGATTTCCTTAGTTGACACTGTTTATTTATTGAAAGGGGATAAGATACTTGATTATAATTTAAGGGGTAACACACTCTAGCGGTCGAAAAAAACGCCCAATTTTGATAATTTATTGTGGAAGAATGAGAAGAGGAATATAATTTTTTTTTGAAGGGTTAATTAAACATGTATTGAACTATACAAAACAAAATTTCTATTGCTATTTTCATACAAAATAGTGGCGACACAGCGGATCTTTAAAAACACCTTTATCAAAAAGCCCTTCACGGGCGGGCAAATTTCTGGAAAAGTTTTAGATCTGGAACAAAAAACCAAAAATATTCTTAATCTAAATATTATTGGCTAGAGAAGTACGCAGGGATTTTTTTTTAAATTGATTTTTGTAGAAACTGTGCACTAACGAAGAAAAATTCGATTTTTGTCCTAAAAATTCAGCAGTAAATTGTTTATATAAAAAAAAGTTTACATTTTATCAAAAAACGGCTACGTACTTTTATGGAGAATATAATTGATGAGCTACTGTTAAAATTTCAAATCGATCGATGGAACGGTCTTTGAGTAATGTGTCCGCCCAGTTCGAAAAAAAGTCATTTTATTTTGAGATAATGTCTTTTACTCTGTTGGTAATAGGGCCACTTATTATTTTGAAAAGTTAATGGCCTGGGCACACAGAGCGCTATGTTCGCTACGTTCGCTATGTTCGCTATATGCAGTAAAAATAGTCCCCCTTGTTTTAAACGGTCATGGCCATACAGACGTAAGACGCTACGCGTGCTATGTTTGCGATGTTAGATGCGTAGCTGAGATGTATGATTTCTAGCTATATTTTTGCAACGTCGCCGAAGACGCGCGGGAACAGATGCATTTCACGTGTGCTGCAAGTAGGGTTAAAGTAGTTTCTAACATATCCCACCCACATTATGGAGCAATTAATCAATTGTTTTATTAAGTGATGATTCACCGTACTTTTTGCTCTTTTTGTTGACATCGTATATCCATAATCTTTTGCATTTCTTCTTTTTACACAACGAAAACAGCAATACTGCTTCATCATCAGTACTATCACTCTCCCACGGCAACCGGCATGGTAACATGTTTGTGGGAAACTAAAAGTCTTGTACTTACTATTTTTTGGTGTGGCCATATTTCATAGCAAACAAACCGAACATAGCGTACACATTGTTTATAGCGAACATAGCATAGCGCTCTGTGTGCCCAGGCCTTGAAAGCAACAAATCCAACGAACACAGTCGCATCGCGCTCTCCGCGCGCTCAGAGGTGCTGCGGCAAAATCGAGAATCAAACCTTTTCCTTATATAAGACCAATTGCAAATGATTTTTATGATCCTAAAGTACATTTTAAGCCAAAAAAACAAAAAAAAAACGATTTTTCGAAAATCATAGAGTGGTGTTATCCCTTAAAGCATCCAGCATTCAAATAGTTTTGACCTCTTTGTCCAACCTGTGTCTACGAACTACATTTGGGTGACTCCTTTGTTTTTTCTCGCCCTTCCAGTTCGCCGTGAACCTCTTCCGCACTTTGCCCCCCCTCGTCGAATCCCAACGGCGCCGAGTTCGACCCGGAGGAGGACGAGCCGACGCTGGAGGCGGCGTGGCCCCACCTGCAGCTCGTCTACGAGCTGTTCCTCAGGGTGCTGGAGGCGCCCGACTTCCAGCCGAACGTCGCCAAGCGCCACATCGACCAGAAGTTCGTCCTGCAGCTGCTCGATCTATTCGACTCGGAGGACCCGCGCGAGCGTGACCTCCTCAAGACGACGCTGCACCGCATCTACGGCAAGTTCCTCGGCCTCAGGGCGTTCATCCGCAAGCAGATCAACAACGTCTTCTACCGCTTCATCTACGAGACGGAGCACCACAACGGCATCGCCGAGCTGTTGGAGATCCTCGGCTCGATCATCAACGGGTTCGCGCTGCCGCTGAAGGAGGAGCACAAGGTGTTCCTGCTCAGGGTGCTGATGCCGCTGCACAAGGTCAAGTCGCTGTCGGTGTACCACCCGCAGCTCGCGTACTGCGTCGTGCAGTTCCTCGAGAAGGACCCGTCGCTCACGCAGCCCGTCATCAGGAGCCTGCTCAAGTACTGGCCGAAGACGCACAGCCCCAAGGAGGTGATGTTCCTCAACGAGCTCGAGGAGATACTGGACGTCATCGAGCCGGCGGAGTTCCAGAAGGTGGGTACTTTTGGGGGCGGTTTCGGGCCTTCGGACTGCAGAAGGCCGGAGCGCCGACGCGGTGACGTCATCGTAGGTAGTTCGAAAGCCGAGCCGAATTCTCGTTACTTACGTCGGTTAATACTAGGTTTGCGTTGATTCGAGGGTCGTTTTCAGGTGATGGGGCCGCTGTTCAGGCAGCTGGCGAAGTGCGTGAGCTCGCCGCACTTCCAGGTGGCCGAGAGGGCGCTGTACTACTGGAACAACGAGTACGTGATGTCGCTGGTGTCGGAGAACGCCACGGAGATCCTGCCGGTGATGTTCCCCAGCCTGTACAGGAACTCGAAGAGCCACTGGAACAAGACCATCCACGGCCTGATCTACAACGCGCTGAAGTTGTTCATGGAGATGAACCAGAAGTTGTTCGACGAGTGCATCCAGCAGTACAGGCAGGAGAGGCAAAAGTGAGTCGTTTTTATTCGAGTCTCGAGTCTGATTTCTATTTCGTTTCTGGACAGTTTTTGAGTTTTAAGTACCTGTTATACGATTTAAGTGTCATTTCTGTAAATAAACGTAGTGTAATGTTATGTGTAATTAATGGTTATTTTTATTCTAAGGTGAGCCAGGTTTGAAATCTAAGTGAACGATTTGAAAATAATCTCTGTGAGGGGCGGAAGTTTTAATGTTTGGTGTACTGTTTGTGAGGAAATCGAGGCACTATAGAAGTGAGTTTTCTCGTCGGCCATGTTGGGTCCAGGTGTTATTCTCGGTAATGTGTTAACAATGGCTAACCTGTACTTTGGCTGCTTAAAATATCGCGTGTTTTTAACGAAATATTTTGGTATTACCTTCTACGCGAAGTCTAGAAGCCTTTTATAATTGAAATTTCACGCGTTTCCACGCGTTTTAGACTCCGCTTTGAGAATGACAGTTGGACCCCAGCATGGCTGACAAGAATACCAACGTTTTCAGTGCTCCAATGAAACAAGACAGTTGCGTCACAACTGGTGGAAAGTGCGACCAACACTATAAAAAAAATTCCTATACTTAAAAAGTAATTAATTCTAATTAGGGCTCAATTAATATTACCTTTCCAACAGCTGTTAAGGGTGGCAATGGACCTCTATTGTCTCGTTCTTTTTAAAAATGGCGTACCAAAGATGCTACTAACCCTTGGTAGCAGCTGTTCAACCATTTTGACGTTTCGCAAACGATAGTCTGACAACTACAACACTGATTGTTGTGAAAATAACAGTTCGTCAATGCAAGATGGAAGTTTGAAGCTCAAAAAAAGGCATAGACCACCATTAAAGCCAATGTAGGGTTCAGGTAATTTCAAACTGTCAACAAATGTCAAATGAACAACACGGCAACTTCGGATCTGCTTGCCATAAGCGTTTTTATTTCAATGAGTTTCACATTTAATAGCGTTATCGATTTCGTACAAAGTATAGTTGGCTGTGCATGACAATGAAAGACAATTCGACAAATGACACACAGTATTGTAATATTTTAGGTTATGTTAATAACCTAAAAATGTATCGATGTCAAATGCATGTCAGCCATCTGAAGCAGTATGGCGATTGTTTTAGTGGATTGCGTAGTCACTAGGGCGACGCAACTGTCTTCAGTTAACAAGAACCAGTATAACAGCAACTAAAAAAACGTTTGAACATTTGAGGAGTTCCATAAATACCTCTCGGTATCAGTGATTATTTTATATAGGTGCATTTTTAATTTGGAAAGTATTAGTTTAGTTTTTAACTATTTTCTTCTGCTGCAAGCGTTAAATTGTTAATTTATTCCGTAAGTAAATAAATTTTAAAGTATTTTTGTCTGATTTGTTTCCATTGTGTTGGGCCTCCTACTTTATAACCAAACATTTTATGTTTTTGGACAGTTTTTAGCCATACAAGGACTGGCTTTTTTTTAATACTAGCTTATACAGGGTGTCTAGTTTTTTGTCTATTACAGTTAGGTCAAAATTAAGTTTGATTGATTTTAGATCACATTCAATTGTTTTGACAAAATTCCATGGCACACTTGACTCGTCTGGCGGAAGGTCAGAAGGACCAGTTTTCGATGCCCTTTAAATAAAAAAAAGTTTAATCGATTATCTTGAAAAATGAGGATTTTATGGATTTGGATATAAATAAAAGACACCTTGTATTTAATAATAATAATAATAATTTCTTCGTAGTTGAAAAATTAAGGCCATTTTAGGTATCTTTCTGTAAAATAAGTAGGGTAATAAATGGAATTGCATTGAAGCTGAAGCTAGAGGTACATCATAATACAGGATGGGTCACAAGTAATGGTAAATAGGGCAACAGCAGTTAAGAAACATTTTTTCTTAAATGTACAATAACAGTTATGAACAAAATCGCCTTAGGTGGAACACCCTGTATGATTCAAATTTTAATTTTGTTGTCATAAGAAATTAAATTAAATTTAGTTTACATCATAAGAAATGAAAATTTCAATATGCGCCAGTGTGGAAAATTTGATATTAAACAAATTGAAAAGTGCCGTTATTAAATTTAATACAAGGTGTGATGTTATAAATAAAAAAATGCGCTATTATTGTTGCAAAATAGCAATAACTGGAGATTTTTTTTTGTTTGACCACTTTGATTATATTTACGACCTTCAGATCCTGGCTGACAAAAATCCTTGATATGATAAAACAACACACCATATTTCTTCAAAATAGGTGTGATAGTTTTTGCACAATAATTTTGCAATCCAGCCCTTTACGAAAAAAAAAACGGAATTTTTCAAAACTTATAGAGTCGTCAAACAAGTCTTGAGCAACCTGACATTTGCTGCATGTAAAGCAAATTCTGAAAGCAATAAACTGTTGCAATTTAGAAGGAATTGTTAAACTTACCCTGTTATTTACGTTGAGATAAGGCCCGTTGAGATGGTCCGCCGCCCGGATCTGCCGGCTTCATTCATTAGGAAACCCTGGGAATCTTTCAAAGTTACTAAACTTGTTTGGGCATATACACAATTTAAATAGCTCGCAGAATTTTCAATCAGATGAAATCATAGCTCAAAAGTACTGGGATAGATCTATGCATTTAAAAAAAAAAGTTAAATTTTGTTTTCGAGATATAACTCGTTAAAGATGATGCAGTCGCGTTGCTACAAAACAGCATTCACGAGTTGAAAACAGCGACGCGCTCAGTGTCATCATGCTCATAACTTTAAAAGATTCCCAAGGTTTTCCTAATGAATGGATTTTAGATTTTCAAAACAGTTATGAAATCTTGAACACTCTTTTTGCAAAAAAAAAACTGGTTGCTCAAGACATTTTTGACGGCTCTATAAACTTCTTAAAAATTGCGCGTTTTTTTTTCACAAAGGACTGGATCCGAAGGTCGTATATACAATCTAAGGGGTAAAAAAATAAAATCATTAAAAAAACTCGTTTTCTTCAATTTTGTTTCCAATCATTGCCATTTTTAACAAAGAAAATAACAAAACTTTTTTTCTTTCTTTAACTCTTCTCTACAATAATAGTTTACGAGTTATCTAGGAGATAAGAAGAAAAAACACGGATTTTTTGCAGTTTTTTACATTTTGTTTTATAACAAATTCTCCACAACTCTTTCATATTCTCAACCGCTCATATCGAAATTATCATTTCTTACGATATTACAGAGGCGTTCAAATAAAAATTTAGGATCATATGAAAAAATTGCAAACTACGAGGGATGATCAAAAAGTTCCTGATTTGTTCCAAAAAGACTGATTTTCGATTAATTCATAAAATAAACTTATAGGTTTTTGGACATTGTCCACTTCAAAGTACTCCCCTTGGGAAGCTATACATTTTTCCCACCTTAGTTTCCACTTCTAGAAAGACCTTGCGAAATCATCTTCTGGAATGCTGTTCAGTTCCATCAGCGATTTTTCTTTAATTCCGTCAAATGAGTCAAATCTCGTCCCTTCAAGAGTCTCTCGAGTTTTGGAACTAGGAGAAAGTCCGCAGGGGCCAGATCAGACGAGTACGGGGCTGAGGGAGGACAGTTGTGGCATTTCTGTGCAATAATCGCGAATGAGCAACGCTGAATGAACAGGCGCGTTGGAACTTTTTGATCGTCCCTCGTATTTCATTTGAAAACAGATACCGCCTGGTCTAGCACGCCGAACCGATAAAAAAAACCCGCACGCTATTCGCATCCCACTTCTGATTTTCTCGCCGTCTCGTTCGCTCTATCAAGAGACCCCCCTGTTTTTTCAGAGAACGGGAGAGGCAGCACCAGCGCCAGGAGCTGTGGGTCAAGGTGGAGACCCTGGCGTCGCGGCGGCCAGAGTACGAGGTGATGAAGAGCAGAACCATCGAGATCAACAGCGTGATAGGCAGCCCCGACGCGGACGACGACGTCAACCTCGACAACATGGAGGCGGAGCAGCAAGAGGTAAACCGCATCTGATTCAGTAGCGTACCGTCCCGGCATCCCAGCGTTTTACAGACTGAATGAAGAGTTGTGATAAACAAAAAAAAAGTATATATAGTGCATGTCGTGCGTAGGATCCTGACACTGACAGTTTTATAATGAGACTGTGCCGTCACCCGTTCGACGCCCTGTGAATCTTGTGTGCAAGGACGACTTCTCTGTCATATCATTAGGTTTAGGCCCAAAGTCACTATATGGGAGGTTACCTGAGATAGTTTATTTATTTATTTGTTTTAATTTGTTCTTTTTTAAGAAGCACATGTCGAGCGTATTGTGTACAGTACAAAATTGCAGAGCCAGTGGAATTTTGCGTGGGTTCTATAGCGGTCGCTGGACTTTAGGGTTGCGGTGGTGACTGCGTGGTGCTGTATGTAATTTTAGGTTTAGTACGGACAGGATCTGTTTCGGTGCGGGTGTCCACGTTAGCGATATTATCAACTGGATAGGGTTCGGATCTGGAGAACGAGCGGTATCTGTTTGGGGTTGGGGTTTTTTCTCATGCGAGCACTAATTTTTATTGGAATGCCTCTGGAATGTCATAAGGAATGGTAATTTCGAGACGCGCCAATTGAAAGAGTTGTGGAAAATTTGTTGTCAAACAAAATCTCTGAAATATCCGCGTTTTTTCTCCTTTTCTTTGAGATAACTCGTGAACTGTTCATTATAGAGAAAAGTCATGGAAAGAAAAAAGGTTCAAACTACCTCATTTCAAAACAGATACCGCTTGGTCTACTGCTGAACAACAGATTGTTACCGGCAGATAACCACGTAAATATAATATTTTGGTGTCTTGGTAAAAAGCATTTTTGTGGATTCAATAGCAAATATTGAGATTTTACATCAACAAATTTAAATTTTCATCGTTAATGTTACATGAAACTTAAAACAACTTTAGTACAATTCCAACAAACAAATATCATACTTTGTCATTTGTCTTATGTCAGTTTAAAAGATATAACAATTTTCCCATATGGTGCGTACTCTTTGGGAAAACACTTTGTAAGAACCCTAAAAAAAAAACAAAAACAACCACAGAAAAATATGCTGTTAAATCAAAAAGACAAATATCAACCTAGACTATCAACCTAAACTAGAAGAGCTCACTCTTAAACAAATGACAGTCTAAATTCAAGGCAAGACAAATGAATGATGCGGAACCTAATCCGACGATATTTTTAGCAAATATCGGGTAGTTTTGTAAAAACGACTGATACCAAATGGTAGAATGGTAGGTAACGTAGAATTAGAGTTTTACGCTAAACAGACTTTGGTTTTTTGATATTCATAAAAATATTTCTGCGTTGTGGTCTGTCATTTTATATTTGGGACCAGTACTCGTCTCTTATACTGGCTTTGGGTTACGATTTATAGGTCTCGAGGTAAAATATTAAACAATACATTATAAATGGCAACGTGTTGAATGTTACCACTGACGATGAGTATATATTTGTATTTAACATTGTAAGATAGCGTTATTCGGTATATACAGTATTTGTTTTCCTGATATATGAGAATGAGCCTCGCCCAGTAGAGTTCATAATCTAGAAGATAGCCCCGCTAGCTGGTACACCCCTTTCCTTGTGCACTAGGAATAGAGCAGCTTCTAGTCTCTTATCGTTTTACTTAGAGAAAATTACTGTGAGAAAGTCCTCGTCGAACTAAAAACACGTCCTACCCGTAGAATACTAGGATGGGCTGGTAAGACCGATCTTGATCAGTTAGAATAACAAATTTGGGTAAACAAATGTGAATGAGTGAGCTGTTGATATATTTTTACAGTGAGCGAGATACAAAAGATACTTTATTCTTAATATTTTCGTATACTGTCAGAGTAGCTACGCAGAGCAGGTGAATGAGTTAACATCACAGACTAACTAACATCTTTAATTGTTCGTAGAGTTTGCTCGGTAAACGTCTCCCGTTGTCTAGCAAATTTCTTTTTTTATAAAACCAAAAATCGTGGGTAAATGAATATCGATGGGCCGTAACAGCAAAATTAAACGCGTACGTATGACCTGAAACAAAGCATTTCTTGTTTTAAGTACAGTTTATGTGACTTCGATTGCGTTGCTACTAAACAGCGTACAAAATTGCGAATTCTCGTTAAGTTGTTCCCTTCCACCACGAAATACGGCTTCGCTTAATCTAGTTGGTCTGTGGGTAACGTTTATTGTTTGATTATTAAAAAAACTGGAACTCAAACTCACAACATTTCTTTAACGTAAACTTAACACATTTAAAATACAATGAACTCTTATAAATTTCAAACAAATCAATCATAATGTAAGTACAAACTGACTTTGCTGACTGTAATTCGATACTAGCAAGTGAATTTCGTACGAAACAGTCAAACGTTTGATGCTCATTTGTTGCTATATCATTCAAAACCGCTACTGTATGACAGTCACTCTGTGAGAGAGGGAAGTCCGACCGAAAAGTTTTTTTTTTTCTTTTATAGGTCATAATGGCGCGCAATTCTAACAAACCATTAGAGCTGGCACGAGGTCAGTGCGCTGTGAGGGCTCTTGCGGATCACAAACGAGCAGACGAGTGTCTTGCGGCGCCGCACGACGCGAACAAGTGCTGATCCATTTTTACACATGTAGTAAACCCGTAGTGCCAACTTGAGTACACCATCCACACTCACCCGGCCAGTCGAGTTAGACATCAAATGTTCGTCGGATCTTTGAGTACAAACACAGAAAAATATGTTAATAAATCTAGAAAAGATCTTGAAGAGTATAAAAGACGGGACACATTTGAGTGGGCGTGGCCCGACTTTGGCGATGCTTCGTCTATTTTCCGCTAGATGTCGCGATATTTACGTGGCGTTTTGTTTGGGGATCGCTCGTTTCGACGTACAGTGTTTCATCAAAAGGTACGCACCGTGCGGAAGAATTTTTCAACTTTAAATTTAGGTGAAAACTAGTTTCAGACGAACGTCAGGGTTTGGTTATTAGTTGAGGTTAGGGATTTTTCTGAATCTTCAATTTTTAATATTAAATTTGACAGATGCTAAGATGGCTTGGACTGCCTACTTCAGATGTTTTATTGGTTTTAAAAACAACCCTTACTTTTTTTGAAATAAGTTTCCTATAAATTTCAAGATAACACGGAGCATTTTTCTACTGAGATATCTTTTCGAAGCGCCACCTGACAAATGGTAGATAAAGTATCGCCAAGGTCTGGACTGAAGGTCACTTCGTCTAGGGACCAAAGTGCTCACAATTCATGTCCCTTATCTTCGTCGTCTTTGTGTAAAATCCAAAATAACGAAAAATGTTGCTCAAGAAAATGAAAGAGGGAAAGATATTTACCAAAAATCAATGTGTTTGGTTAATTTTTCACATCTTTAGAATGTTTATCTTAGTTTTGAATGAATTAGAAGTCTCAGTTTTTGAATTCCCCTTCTCCATTTCGTTTGGGTTTTTGTGCTAATTGTAGCGAACCATCCGACGAGCCGTCTAAGTCGGTTGGCCAGAATTTCCTTTACGTTCATTTTGTGTATTTATTTATTTTTTTCGTTGTAGGCATTCTTATGTTTATAGCAGTTATCGTACGTAGCAAATTGTAAAAACTATAACATATACATATATACTACTTGTATATATATGTTATTGAGGTATAAGTATAGTTCATACAGCTTGTAAGAGTTACAGTATAGTACTCGGGTCTGTCCACAACCCATTTAGGTTTACGATTCGTTTAAGAGTAAAACCGTGAACATTGAGACCACATGTTAGTTTCTAAAAGGTCATTTATTGATTACAGTGACTTGTGCACATTGAACGTACTAGGTTAAGCAGATCTGTAAGGGAAGTGTGTCTGCGTGAAAATATTTGTAAATTTCTCATAGCGACGACATTTAAACGTTTTAGTTCATGTTTTGTGATTTTTTTGCGTTTATCGACCAAGCAGTACCACATTTGCCGTGTTTGCCCAGAAATATACATAATAGTCTTTATACAGGGTGAGTCTTTAGAGTTTTTGGTCTATGAATCTTTTCAAAAAAAAAAACGCTTAAATGAAATATGTGAGGTTGTTTGCACCCTTTTTTGCCACCTTCTTATAATACTGTCGAATCTACAGGGTGTTCATTGTTCATCACCCTGTAGATTCGATGATATTTTAAAAATGTGGCAAAAAAGGGTGCAGATAACCTCACATATTCCATTTTGGCATTTTGTAAGAAACGACGATTCTATAGACCAAATACGAACCAGAAATCGCCCTGCATGTACAGGGTGTAAGAGATTGAGTATACCAGATTCCTCCAAAAGAAAACGATTTAGGCCAATCTGCAGTCACTGAGATTTAGAATAGACTAAAGCGAATGCATCTGATTTGCCCTAAACGTGAAAAATGGCATAAACAAAGTGATACAAATATGGCGGCTTTAAACTTGAAATTTGCCCGGAAACATTTCATTACACAGATCATAGCTTCAAGAGTGCTTCTGTGTTCAATTATAGTATAATACCTAATAATAAACAATGTGTTTACAACAATTTGAAACTAAATAAAAGTCTAAAATTGTCAAATATCAAATTACCTGTGACTTCAGGGATATTTTTCTTGTTTGCTCGGCTGTTGTGCCACTATACATTTAGTAACAATATATAATAGTGTCTAGCCTTTAAAAAGACATATAACTACTACAATCAAGCTCTAATTTTAACAAAAGAAACCAAATAAAGTCAAAAACACACTGCTTCGTTCACGGTTACACCAATATGGCCGCTTGACATTAGGTGTGCCACTGTGACGTTATGCACATTCCCTCTAGTTTATTCTATGGTAAATCGCGGTGCTTGCATATAGCCTAAGTTGCCTCGATAGAAGGCCTCAAAATTGTTGCTGGGCACCTTGTATATGTTTTTTTATCCAAACTACATGTCCTATTAGTTCAAATCGAGACACTATGATGTGTTACGGTTATTTTGATACATGACTAGTGATGAGTATATCTATTATTTAAATAAATTGTTTTTTATTGTAAAAGTGGCAGCTCTGTCTGAAGTTTGAGAAATTCGAAACATTTTCACCTGGAATATATTATTTGTGGCAGAATTTTTTTGTTCGACGTCTCTGACAAAGTAATATCGTTATTGGACACGGACCCAACCCGCAGCGCCATTTTATTTCGTGAGATTTCTCGAGATTCGTATGGTACACGTTGAGCATTCATGTTGTTGTTACTCGGTAGATCTAGGAAGAGGCCTTTTACTAAATTGGAAACTAACAATAATCAAAAGAACGATTATTTCGTATCATAAGTGTTTATTTTTGTATGTGTTAACCTTCTCCCTGCCCGAACGTTGTAATTTTATTTTCGAGTGAACGGGGTATACGTTAGGATCGTAAAGACTTTTTCGTTGTGTAGAAGACGACGGTTGTCCGTTTCGTTCGCGAAACCTATTGTCTAGTGTTGTAACTCGAAATACATTCAATAACTAATTTTAGATATATTTTTTATGTTTAAACATTGGAAGGAATGTGTATATACAGGAGTTGATATTATGTCTTAGACAGTATTTTTTTAATGTACAGCTTTGCTTTGTCAATGATATTGATATATTATAAATAATTATTAAATATATTACATTGGAGTAAAACTATATTGTTGTTTCGCCCAGTCCTCGCCTTACCGCATCCAAACCGTACCTAGTTTTTTACCGTCTAATTGTAAGCTCAATCCAAGAGTTGTTACTGATGGACCAGCCGCAGCGAATGCAATTCTCAAATTGGTTTATGCTTAATTTTCATAATGAAAATGTGTTTTAACAAATATTTTTTATTCACCAGGCATGGTTTTACTTTACTGTAAATTATCACCTTGATAATTTAAATGTTTTGGAAGAATTGGAAGACCTTGGAGTTTTAAATTTGGAGAACCATGGTCGTGTGATTTCTTTTTTATGGCCACACATTAAAAACTCAATATTCAAAACCCCGAGTGAACATTTTGAAGACCTACAGGCTAGAATTACAAAGAAGTTCTTTGTTTATAAAATGGTAAGTGTTTGAGTTGACAGCTCTGGTTGCAGCGTGTAAACAAACGAACATCGGTTCTAGTTATATGTGCTGCCACCTTCCTGCTAACGAGCAAACTAAACTTACATCGCAGGAGGCTGGTTTATCAGTCTTTCTTTTGGGGCGAAGTTAACGAAATTAAGAATATATACATACTCTTTCTTTGCATAAAGTATAGTTGGCTCAGCTTACTAATGTCGCTTTTAAGAACAATGTGTCAGTAATGAAGGACAAATGACACACAGTATTAACATAACCTAAAAATTTGTCAAATTAAATGTCTTAATAGCGTCATCGAGAAGAAAGTCGCCTATGTTGGAAAACAGAAGAGTACTACCTAAAAATTCATACTCTCATCTAGTGATGAGTCTGAATGATGTCCTGTTGTTCAGGAGTGGGACCAAACAGGCATTATGTTGAAAACTTCTGGCAGACAATGCCCAAGGATTGTATATTAAATCAATATACAATAAATATCAATTTAGACATGAAAAAGGGGCAAGGAGCTGTGCCCATATTAGAACCACTTGAGGGACCACTTTGACCCGACTGATCTCTTTCCTTGGTCAGTACTTCTCACTTCTCCATTTGGTGCATAGGTTTTTATTTGTACAAAGTACATTCACTTCGAAAAGAAACTACGGGGTCGAATAAAAGTTGTTATAAAATTTTATTATCTGAATTAAAATACAAATATATTAGGTAAAGCAAATGTTCAATTTAGACACTTTGTGTTGGTCCAAACATCGAATGCAACTATAAACAAGTCGGTGCTTAAATATATAAAACGTTAAATGGCAACATGACGCTAAAGCTAAGGTACTGGCTAAGTGTTCCTGGTACGCAACTGGCAACTGTGCGGAACGATAAAACAAAACGGTGACGAATCTAACTTACGATCTATATCTACAAAACAGGCGTTGCTAGTCAAAAAAAATACATTTCATGTATCACAGATAACAGAAAAGACGTACACGGAAATAAATATTGAAGGAATGTGGGTACTATAGGGATACGTCGCCGTACTGCAACGACCACTTCTCGTAAGCTACCAGACTCTGCGGCGAAACGCTCCGCCTGATGCGCTTCAGGGAGTCCAAGAAGTCGTTGATGGTGATGCTCCTCACAGCGCTGGGGTCCAGCTGCTTCACTTGCTCCGGTTGCAACTCTACGCGGAAAATGTGTTAATACTGCGCGTTTCGAATGTGTCGAGCCCTCACTCTGACCACTTACAAAAAAAAAACTTGGACCAAATTAAAGCCTTAAAGAATTATTTCACATATGATTCCTTGTATTGTTCACTGGACATGACTTTGACAAAATTATGTTTGTAAATTAATTTCTACAAAAGCGTTTCTCATATTGGAAAAAATCAAATTGAGCAAACATTTTTTTTCATCTGGACTTTACAGGGGCGAGATTCGCATTCGCGTTCTCCAAAATTCAGAGACCTTACCTCTGATAGGCCCGAGGGCGGCATCTTTGGCGAGGGCGGTCAGGTCGCTGCCGGAATAACCCTCTGTTAGGGTAGCCAACCGTTTCAGCTCCTGCTGTGTCAACGTGCACCCCTGCTTCGCCAGGAGTTTCCTCAGCAGCTTTGCTCTGGTTTCCAGGTCAGGGAGCGTAACATACACCCTCTTGGGGAACCGCCTCAGGGCGGCCTCGTCCAACTCCTGGGGCCTGTTAGTGGCCGCCATCACCAGCACCTACGAAGAAGGTAGGATCACTCAAAGCCCTATCAAAACCTACAGGGTGTCTGGTAACACCCTGTATGTCTGTCGAGATCTTTGTTACCTTCTCGCTCTCCGGATTGCTCGGCAACCCGTCGAACTCGACTAGAAACTCGGTTTTCAATCTACGACTGGCCTCGTGTTCGTTATTCGACCTCTCCGACAGTAGAGAATCCACTTCGTCGATGAAGATAATGGAGGGCTGGAGTTCCCTAGCAATAGCGAACAATGCCCTCACCATCTTTTCGCCGTCGCCTACGTATTTTGAGGTTAGACTGGCCGCGCTTATCGAAAAGAAAGTCGCCTATATTGGAAAAAGAAAGTGTCACCTAAAAATTCATACTCTCATCTAGTGATGGGTCTAAAAGATATTATTCTATTTGTCAGAAGTGGGACTAAACGGGCATTATGTTGAAAACTTCTGACATAATTAAAGTATTACTAATTCAGTGCCCAAGGATTGTATATTAAACAGACATAAAAAAGGGGAAGGAAGCTGTGCTCGAGCTTGAGGGACCACTATGACTCTGACCGATCTCATTCCTTGGTCAGTACTTCTCGCTACTCCGTTTATACCAGAACTCTGGCTTTGTTACTCTGCATTCTGTTTATGCTGGTGATAGTTAAGAGTCTAGCCTAAGACCTGCGTCTTACCTGGCACTCGGTAGCCACGGCTCTTGCCAACAGGGTCTTCCCGTTACCAGGCGGTCCGAATAATAGCAACCCACGCGCCGGCGTCCTCAGTCCCGTGAACAACTCGGGACGTAGCGATGGCAGGATCACCATCTCCTGTAGGGCTTGTTTGGCCGTCTCCTGGCCGACGATGTCGTCCCATTGGACGGGCGGGCCTCCTTCCACGATCTCGTCGAGGATCGCCTGCGCCAGTTTCGGATCGACGCCTCTGAGAGAGGGGGAACGACCGCGGGCGGACGCTTTGCTCGTGCTCGCTTCGGTTGAAGACAGAATAATGATAATTTAGTGGAAATATTTATACCAGAAATACAGGATTATATTTTTTGGTTAAAAAAATGCTGTACCTCCGTTATTGTTGTTGTTTAATCGCCGTGCTGGGGAGCCTGCGCTGCCGGGGTTAGAAAGCTGCTTTTTGATCGCCGGTGGCGTTGAGGATATCTTGTTGAAGGGTCGAACAGGTTGGACAGGCGCGGCTCGCGATCCCATCGATCTAGGGAGCGTCTGGCTCTTAGACAGGGCATTGGCAGGTCGTTTGCTGGGTACGGAGAGCTTCTTTCCGGACGCTAAAACAATCCCCAGAAATCGTATAGGCAAAACGTCAGTCATTGTACGCACATCGAAAGCAAAAGCAACATAAAAAAAAGACATTTTGTGCGTTTTCGAGGTTATTGAAATCATCGGTGTCTGTGTTGGAAGTAGATACAAGAATATGTTGAGAATACATATTCCAATGTTAATAAAATGTGGCAACTAGGGTTGGCCGATAGTGCCGCAATACAGCGGCGCACAGCGGGCGGGTCTTTGACTAATAATTATGTAGTAATTTATGTAGTCGGCGTCGGTATTACATTAATAATACATGTCACACGTGCAAATGCCAAAAAAAAAAAACCGTTTGCTGACAAAGTGAATGAATTCATAGCTGATTTTGAAGATTATTTGGTAATGGCATGACCGTAATACGTGAAAAAGTGCTGTGTAGGGACAAACGCGATGGTAGCCGTCACATAAATCCTGTGAAACATATAAATAAAAAAGAGTATGTCCTTGAGAACACAGTATATGTTCGATTTTCTTTTAAGTGCCTGTGATGTACCCCTGAATGTACTGGATAAACAACCACTTCGTGAGTTCTGAAACTGTATGCAGTGACTTTATATTTAATGTTAGTTACTTTATTACATGTATTAAGTTATGATGTGTATGCCTATGTGCCGCGGCACAATTCGGCCAACTTTAGTGACAATTAAAAGACATCGTACTCGATAGATTATTGCTTCACGTGAGTAATTTGAAAGGTATCTACTTCGCTGATGCTTTCCGCTGTTCCCAATCGCGATACTCTACTATTTTGCTTCTTATAGCGAGGTTAGTACGTTTCGTAAGAGTTAATAAAAGCCAATAATAACATAATTTGTACCTGGTTTAGGTATATTGCTAGTGTACGTGAGCTTTGGGGCTTCCTTTGGAACATTTACCTCCAAATTTTGTAACCTATCCATGCTTTCTATAAATAAATAAAAAAAAGACCCATGTAAAAAAGTGCTCATGGAAAATTAAATCAAACGATCAATAAAAAATCCCAAGATACCGGATTAATACCTAAAAATTGTAATCTGTCCTTGGCCATCACAAGGTTCGTCTTCATTTTCTCGTGCAGTCTTTGGGCTCTTTCCCATACCTCCCCACGTCCGCCCCAGCACTGCACTGCTATGCCCAGCTCTAACTCCGTTATGCCCTTGCGGTACAAGTCAATCGCTAACTCCTTTTGGCCTAAAAAAAATCCTAACATTAGCAATAAAAATATCCGAACAGATAGAATACCTTCGTTCTCCTCGTCTATTTTCAAAGCCCGCGAAATATACTCGAATGCCCTGCGGTGGTGGTGCTTCTGTTTCGCCAACAAAGGATCGCCAGGTCCGGGACCTGCATTCCTGGCCTGGGCCATCTCCGTCACCTCTTCGACCACTACAGAGCTGCTCCTCTCGCCATTCTCACAGTCGATTCTCTTTTGGCGCACAAAATAATTCGAAGAACTACAGTAAATAAAACGCAAAATGACGAAAATCTGATACAACAACGTACGCAAAATGTTAAACAGAAATATAATGGGAAATGAAACTATACATAGATTTCTCTTGTGAACGGATGTCGTGGAGTACGGCGCGAACATCACATCCCCGTGAGACGCATCCGGGTCGCTTTTTCTTGATTTTTTGCTGGGCGACTTACCACTTTGGTTCTTTCGGACCATTCGGAGGCCATGACACTACGACCTGTCAAATGTATCCGTGTCCTAGGCTGTGTTCAGCGAATGGTCGGACTCGTCGAATTCGTTCAGCGAGAAAGATACTTCAGTGGTCCGCCCAATCAGCTGATTGGGAAAGTTGGTCGGAATTTGAAATGTAACGTCGGTGGTCGAGATCGTTCAGCGAAGGAACTGTGTTCCTACTACTCTGTAGGTCTAACTACATTTATTTATAAGCAATTTTAAATTTTTCATAAACAATACCTATTCTAGGTCATATATGAGGGCAGCTATCGAATTTCTTTTTTGTGTAGCCTCGCCTTCATGGTCCCTATTTAGTTATTTTACGTTAAGGTTATGTGTGCTGTAATTTGTCAAAGTAGAAAAACCCGTTCAGCCAATTGTTCGACGTTGAATGTCTGACTACCGTGGTCGGACTATTCGCTGAACACAGCCCTAATTCATTCTATCCTTCTAGTTTCTTACGGAAGAAGAAGACGGAGCGCGAAATCTAACCCAACTATTTAACGGCTTCGCGAATTTTAAATCGAGTCCGGCGTAGCCGATGCGAATTTGTTTTGTTCATTGTTGCGAGCGCGGTGATTGTTGCGTATCGTCTCGTTCAAGATGGAGAAGAGCTTCCAGGGTTCCTTTTCGGTGAAGAGCCCGTTCTCTCCGAGATCTCGCCAGAACATCGGCTCGAAGAGGGTTATGCCGTCGTCGTTTCGCAAGTCCTCGTAAGTTAGCTTGGAACTTTGCCGGACGACGCTGATTTTTGTATGCTTTCAGTCGTTTGAGTGTCTCCGCTAAATCGGCGCAGTCCGTCCAAGTCGTGCTGAGATCTTCCCAGAATTACGTAGAGCGTTTTGGCCAGCCGCTACCGGTCCTCATCACCGAGGCGCTAACCTTTGCCGACCGTAAGTGTATGGTAATAAATGTAGCGGTGTTATTAATTTTTCTTAATGTTACAGGCAACACCGTGGTATCGGCTCGTATCTCCGAGTACGGCTATGCTTGGGTGGTGTGCGGGAGGCGGCTGCTCATCTGGCAGTACCGTCAGACCCCTTCGGCTCCCGGCACGCCCCAGAGGAAACACGGGGGCATAAATCAGTGCTACGAGCTGCAGTTGCCCCAGAGCGATCTGGCGCACAGGGCGGAATTGGTGTCAGTTTTCACGGGAATCGGCTCTAACACGCCCGCTTGCATAGCTGTGTCTCCGGAAGGTAACGTTTATTGATTTATAATCCTGTTTTTTTAACACTGGTGTTTTTGTAGGCGTTCTCCGTTACTGGCCGGCTGTGGTCCACGAGGGAGTGACCGTAGAGCAGACAGTGGACTTGCAGGGGCAGGAGTGCGACAGTTTAACGGACGTGGAAGGTCTGGGGTGCATCCTGGCCACGACGACCTGCACCGTGGTGCTGGTGCAGCCGCAGATGACGGGCGGGCGGCACATGCTGCAGTGCAAGCCGCTCAGGGCGCCCAGCGGCTGGTTAGGCGGGATCAGCAAACGTATGTCATCGTTAATATTCGGGCCGATCTCCAACGAGCACTCTTCGGAGACGGTGAGTCGTTTTAGTGTAATTAAAAAGTCATAAAATGATTGTATTAAATAATACTAATGAGCGGTAATAATATGTGTGCAAGTCGAAACTCGGCTCTGACGTTGATCGCGTTAAAAAACATACTTGGACGTCCAATTCGCTCGGCATTTTGGATATATGTAGTTTAATCATTAATTCTTCATAGCTGTTTTTATGGTGTAAGTTTCGGTCATTTACGAGCGGTCGTTCCGTGTGTATCAATTTTAAAAGAGATGCATGTTGATAAGCAACGTATACATCGTTGCTGTCTATTCTGTGTTCAAATGAAAAAAAAAAAATGCTCTTCAAGGTGGAATTTCGACTTTGCGTGAACATTCTGTGAGTCATTGAACAATAAAAAAAGTGCTTCGCATTTCGTGATGGAAATTGGTCTTGAGGACGATCCACGTTTAGGTGCTGTAAAAAAAATTTGAAGACGAAGAACTTGGAAGTTTTACTGGATGAAAATCCATGTCAAACTGGAGAAGAGCTTGCAGAACAGTTAGGAGTTATTCACCAAGCAATATCATTTCGATTGCATGGAATGGGAAAGACTTAGAAGGAAGGAAAATGGGTTCCACATACTGATCAAAGAAAATGAAAACCGAAGAATTGACATTTGCCTGAATTTGCTTTCTCGGTACAGAAGAAAAATCGTGACGGGTGATGAAAAGTGGATTTTGTGTGACAATCCTAAATGCAGAAAAGCATGGGTTTGATCAATGCCAGCCATCAACATCAGTTGCAAAACTGAATATTCATGCCAAGAAAGTGTCACTGTGTTTCTGGTGGGATTGGAAAGGAGACATTTACTATGACCTTCTGGAACCTGGCAAACTGTTATAGCTGAACGTTACCTGGCCCAATTGTTCAACTTAAGTGATGCTCTGGAGGAAAAAAGACCATTGTTGGGACAAGGAAGACAAAGCGATAATGCTGCATGACAACGCTCCTCCACATACAGCAAAACCAATCTAGGAACTCTTCTCCTTAGGCAGGGAAGTTGTTCAGCATGCGGCGTATTCTCCCTACTATTCAGATCGATGTCGTCATATTTGAAAGACCAGTGGTTCACAAAAGTTGAAGATGTGCAAAAATGGCCCGATGACTATTTTGCTTCAAAACCACCAGGTTTCTACTGCGAAGGCATTCGTCATCTACCCCATAAAAGGCAAAAGACCATAGATAGTAATGGATTTGTAACAAGTACCTTTTCAATAAAGTTGAATTTGACCAGAAAAAACCGAGGTGCTATGCATACCTATTAATTAGAGTTAGCCAAAACGTGTCGCGGGACATAGGCGTATGCTTCATAATATTGTAACGTTTTTTATTTTATTCAAACTCGGGTTTGTTTTGGAAAAGATATACATGCACTTTTAAAAACACAATCTATTTAACAAAAACAACGACTAAACAAACTACAGAATAACATTAGTACTAATTTATACTCTATTTACACTATACAATGATTTATAATCGAATTTACATATGTGTACGTTTTACAAAACGCGAACTGCACATATTTATTTTGGTGACTGACCCTTTCGCCGTTGCTGCGGTTTATGTTTTTCAAGCCGCCTGGCTCTCGAAGCTAGAATTTTTTTTTTTCTTTAAAACAATGATTACACAGGCCGGCAAAAAAGTTTACCAGAAACCAGAATATACTTTTCCGAAGTATTCGACGTGCTGAATCCGAATCTAACCACAGAATTGCTCTGGCGGCTCAAGTTTTCGAGATATTCTAAATCAAAATGGGTTTTGAAGGGCAAGAGTAGCTCTTTCAGAATCAGTAAATTATTTGTTTTTAAATTAGGTACCTAGTGATGTGACATAACCTCAAATATACCGAAAAAACGTGATTTTTGCACTTTTAGGTTAGGATTTCTTGAAAACCCGAGCCACCAGAGCGATTCTGAAGTTAGACTCGTCGTTAAGCACGTCGAAAACCTTCGGGAAAGTGTTCTCTGGTTTCTGGTAAAATATTTGGCCTGAATTTTGTCGGCTTGAGTTACCGATGTTTGTTTTTCTCAACTGCGCCACCAGAGGCTCGTGAGGGTGCTGAGCGTGCCGAACAACGACAACACCTGGACGGTGTACGTGCTGGCGGGCCACTCGCTGCAAAAATGGCACCTCTTCGCCACCGAGTCGGAGCAGCTGCTCTCGGTGGCCGAACTCAACCGGCTGGTCCGCGACGGCTTCCACAACGCCGTGTGGGAGAGCTGCCCCGGCGACCAGGCCGATATCGACACCTGGCTGCTGGACATCCAGTCCGACAAGGAGGGCCTCATCGCCTTGGCGGCCGCCGTCAACGTGCAGCTCTCGCCGCAGGTGCACTACGCGATGGTGTCGTTTTCGAGCGGAGCCGCCACGCAGATCAGGGACTTCTTGCCCCTGAAGATGTCGGGGCTTTACAGGGAGGATAATCCGGGCGAGAGCCTGTCGTACAGGTTCCTGCTGTGCTGCACCAGCGCCTACGTGTACAACTCGAAAAGCATCACGGTGGTGAGGCGGAAGAAGCAAAATTAATGCCAAGAGGAGTCCGACACGCTGGAGTTTTTTTTTTTTTTTTTTTTTTACAACTTAACTTCAATGTATGTTGTTTATTTGTTCGTCAAATCTTGCAACTTACTTTTGGGTAAGAAAAGATCTAAACACAAAAAGGCGGACGGTCTAAGGTGGGGGTTCACCGGGAAAAAAGGTTGGGGATAAAAAAAAAAATTTTCTCTTACCAAAGGAGCCCAAAGGGGGGTTTTATGACGTGGGTACAAATTAGGGTGTTGATAATACGGTGGGCAAAAAATATATGCAATATGTAGAACAAGTTATTTTTGGAAATAATGTGGGAAACAAATGAAAAGGGCCTGCTGAGAGTTTCGTAAAGTGCCCAGCTACTGGTCAAAAGCGAAAAAAAGAGTGGCCACCACCCAATTTTAAAAAAACGTGGTATAGGTTAGGTTTTTATGGATATCGAAGACTGTAAGGCTTAAAGTCACGATGTTTAGCAAAAAAAAAAAAAATATTTTTTTGTTGCTTCTGTTAGTGTAGGATAACAGCTTGTGATAATTTCGCGTCTAATAAGGCCAAGTTGAAGGCGATATGTCGAGTGTTAGACCAGGGAATGTTTGTCATGCCTGATACCAATTTTTATCGAAATGCCTATCATCATGATGAAATGATAATTTCGATTGCGAATGATAATTTCGAAAAAAATAATATCCTCTAGAATTCGCCATGTTTGTCAGACAGATACTCTGAAGATTTCCCTTTAATATGATCTTTTCACACAATTTTCATATCACCTTCAACCTAGTCTTATTAGACGCAAGATATAATCCTATCAGAAGTAAAAAAAAAACATCACAGAATTTAACCCCGTAACTGCTGAGAACAAAGATTTTTGTTTTTTTTTTTGACTTGACCCAAACTGCCGGAAAATCACAAATATTTGTCCTATAAAATGCTTTACTAACACCTGATGATATGTAAAATGTAACCAACATGTCTTTTCCTATATTTTTGGGGATGTTGAATTTGATTTAGGGGGGGTTCTGTTTTGGACCCAAAACAGACTGGAGCTCTAAGGAAATTACTATTTTTTTCAGTTTTTTTAAAAATCTTTGTCCTCGTACACAGAAGTTTGTGCCGCATTTAAACAGAGTTATTTTGGCAAACTTTTTATCATATCTGAGGTATTTTAACCCGCTGAAAATGATGGTGTTGTCAAAATTGGGGCCAAGTGCTCCTAAAGGCCAATGTTGGGGGAAATTGCCCCAAAAATGACTCAGTTTTTGACATTAGGAAAAACTTTTGATTTCTGTTCGGACTCTGAAAGTTTGTATATTATTCAGAAATTCAAGGATTGAGACGGAGATGGGACAATACTTGCTGACTCAGTGCGTCAGATGCGCGAAAATATACGCACATATACACACGAATCAACCTGCTAGTGGTGCGAGAACTTGTATTTACATCAGCAGGTTGAATCGTTACCATCATTAATGCGTTTTTTAGTGTGGTAACGGACGTTCGCTCTTCTTTGCATCTAGTGTGAGTCTGGGCTAAGACGATATTCTCGGTACATTTCCAGGCGGATCCGTGTGCGTCAATACTCCGATATTCTTCTCCAAGCTCAACGGCCTCGTCACAGTCTGCAGCAACGAGCAACTCCTCGGCGATTACATGAACGTTAGCGTAACCGGCCCCAATACCCCCGTGGAGATGTCGATGAGCGATTCGACCGCCGTGAACAACCTTTCCGTGTACGTCATGGACCCTGAGGAGGTGGTCAGCGCATACAAGGACACCGTCGGGCAACTCAAGGCGGCCTTCATCTTTCACATCCGCAATCAACAGGTAAGAGAAGAGTTGCTTTCACTTTATTTGGTGAATTCACTGTTATTTATTAGTCTTTATTTTGATAACTGCTTCATGTTCGAGCATGTCAGCGTCGGAATTACGTTAATAGTAAAAGTGTTGGTTAAAATGGGAGCCCGAGTATGTATAAATATGAGCGGTAGTTGTTTTCTCAACATCTCTAATGATGTATCTCTTTCCGAACTGATTTTCCATCTTTTTCCCTCTCCAGTCCGCGTGCCAGGACATAATCAACGAGCTCTTCCCCCTGGAGAGCTCCACAGTGCCGGGCGTGGACAACACCCTGGACAGGGTGGTGGTGCGCATGTGCCGGGACCTACTGGACGACGTGCCCGCGGGCGATCCGCGCTGGAACAAGGATTCACCGCTGGGCATAGGCAGCTCCTACTCAATGCAGGTGCTGCACCAGCTGGAGGACAAGCAGAAGGCATTTTCGCTGTACCTGAGGTTCCTGAGGGAGTCCGGGCTGTGGGGCAGGCTGTCGGCCTCCAACGTGAGGGACACGCCGATGGCGACGGTCCACGTGCTGGGTGAGTTAGAGGACGTTTTAAAGCTTCAGTTTCGGCTTCGCATTTTGTGTATTTTGATTCATGTGCCTATATATCGCGGCACATTTCGGCCAACTCTTTTAATGAAGCTTCTAACTCGCAGGCTATAAACAGGACCGGAGTTAGCACAATTACACAGCTAACTTGAGGTCAAGGTTTAGACGCTTGTTACAAAAATGCATTCAGATCGATCCACTGTTAACCTTCACCGGTGACGCATACCTTTGGCACTCCATAGCGACGCACCGACTCAGTCGGATTTGGATTTATTGGTTACCCAACAACGAAATCACTATGAATAATAAAAATAACACTCCATATTTGTTTGTTAGCACATCTATTTATTTATCCAAAAAATAATGTATAAAACTATAGAAATAATTTTTATTTATACACGGTGGAGACTTTAACTGGAATATATTCGCTAGCGGGGTGGTGAATGATTTTTCAAAAAATTCCGAGACACGTCAACTTTTAAATGTATTTACCTACATTTTGCAAGTAATGTGAAAAATATAGCCCTTCAGGGGTGGCTGAAACCACCCTTGACATGATTTTTTCAAATGCAACCCTATGGCTTGTGACCCCTCATTGTAAAGCTGGTGGAAAGAGGAATCCAACGCACTGATCCAATTTTAATTTTTAGTATGTTTGTAGGGTTGCATACAATTAAAACAATTTAAATATTAAATTTATTTTCAACATAACAATTGTTCAAAATGTGCACCATTCACTTGTTGGCAGCATCCCAGTCTGTGGTAGGTTTCGTCCCTTACATTATGCAACATTTGCGGTGTTATTTTTCCGATTTCCTCTCTTATCCTTTCCTGCAGATCTGCTATGTTGTTGGGTATCTGAATGTAAACCCTACTTTTAAGATGTCCCCACAACAAGAAATCCAGTGGTGTAAGATCTGGAGATCTTGCTGGCCACTCAATATTACCTCGCCTCCCAATCCACCTACCGGGAAAAATTCTGTCCAGATACTGACGAACAATGGAAGCATAGTGTGGTGGTGCCCCATCTTGCTGAAACCATAACCTCTCGTCGGTCAAGTTAGGTTAGGTTAGGGTTAGGGGGGGTCAGTCCAGTTAAAGGGGTTTGGAAATAAATGACATAGCACTGGCCTTAGTTGGCTGGAGTAAACGCAAATATCTTGCTCCTTATATATATAATAATAATTAAGAGTGTCATCAAAGAAAAATGGTCCTACAATTCTATCTTGTATTATTCCGGCCCACACATTAGTTTTCTGTGGGCGCTGAGTATGAAGTTCCTTCATCCAATGGGGGTTCTCTTCAACCCAGTAACGACAATTTTGGCGATTTACGTGCCCATTTAATGTAAAAGTAGCCTTGTCAGAGAAAACTATCCACTCTAAAGATAACTGGTTTTGATCAATACAAGTCATCAATAAATCGCAAAATTCCACTCGTCGATCTGGATCATCTTCAAGTAGCTCTTGAACAGCTTGCATTTTATATGGGCGTTTTTTCTCATATTTAAGTATTTTTAAAACTGTTTTGTGATTAAGATTACTATCACGGGCCAGTTGACGGGTTGGAGTGATTGGATTTTCTTCTAGAGCAAGCAACAAATTCAACTTTGTGTCGTCATCAACAACAGCCTGTCTCTTACTCGGTACTTTCCTGACATGACCCATCTCTCGATATTGTGCCTCAATTTTACTAATGGTACCTTGATTTAGTGGTGGCAAGTCAGGATGCGTTTCGAAACAAGCGAACAACTTCGCATTGAGTTCGCGCCCTATCACCATATCCAATCATCATCAAAATTTCGATTTTTAGTGATTCAGTTAAATAAGACATTTTCACCAATTTGAAATAACACTTCGTTTCAAACTCTGAATACAGCATACAAACTAAATTACTCTTTGCGGCCGTGTAAAAACACTAGCAAAAAATAACAAATATCAGTTGTGGCAAAAAATTGCTTGGAATTTTTTGTGGGGACATATGAAAAGTAAGGTTTACATTCCAAAACTAAACAACACACATTTTGAGTACGAAATTGTTGTGTTAAAAATAAATTAAACTATAAAATTACGTTTTAATTGTATGCAACCCTACAAACATACTAAAAATTAAAATTAGATCAATGCGTTGGATTCCTCTTTCCACCAGCTTTACAATGAGGGGTCACAAGCCATAGGGTTGCATTTAAAAAAATCATGTCGAGGGTGGTTTCAGCCACCCCTGAAGGGCTATATTTTTCACATTACTTGCAAAATGTAGCTAATTACATTTAAAAGTTGACGTGTTTCGGGAATTTTTTGAAAAATCATTCACCACCCCGCTAGCGAATATATTCCAGTTAAAGTCTCCACCGTGTATGTTGATCGACTAGTAGAGGGCCGGGAAGAGGATGCCATTTTTCAAGCCCTGTACACATATAAAAATGGCCCAAATTTTTAATTCTTTTATGTAAAAGGTGTTTTTGTTTGTGTACGCACCGTCGCTCAGTCAGGTCTTTCTTCTCCAGCAGCTTCGAGGGTACTGAGCCGCTGAGCTCTCTGCCACTTCACAGTGAGTAGTGGGAGACGGTAAAGTTGGGGGCATCCGACTGAGAGACGGGCGTCGCCTCTGAAGGTTACAGATTTTTAAATATTTTTCTCATTTAATTTTTAATATTTAATTTTCTATTTTATAAAAAATTCTTTATAATAATTTTTATTTTAAAGTTTTTTTATTTTTTTTTTCTTATTTTTTATATTTTTTTTTTAATGAATTATTTAGGTTATACCAATTTATTGTATTAAGTTTATGAAAAAAAAAGGTATATAAGAACTAGAATTTTAGTAGAAGTTTTTGGTTTAATATAAAATTTTGAAGATTTACCAATTGGTGATTTTTTGAAATTGTTTCTTACAGCTGTAGAACAAACTTATATCAGACAAAAATTTTATAAGAGCGTTAAATCAAAAATAGAGCACCAAAAAACTCGGTTTGAGACAGAACCTAACCTCAAAAATAACCAAAATGCTAAATTCTAATTTTTGAGGTTACGTTCCCTTTCAAAGGCATTTTTAACGTCACAATTTCGAAAAAATGCCCCTCTCAGGAGAACTATCTGAGAAGATCACGGCGGCCATCGTGTTGAAGAGCCTGCCGAACAGCCTCCTGCTGGAGAATGCAATAGAGAAAGCGATCGAGGGTTCAGACACGAGGCCCGGCAACGGGCTGACCAATCAAGACATCTTCTACAGGGAGGTCAGCAAGGTCCACAGGGGTATACAGGAGCTGGTGAACTGCTGCGAGGACGCCGCCCACTCCGACCTGAGTCCCGGGCAGGTCGCGCAAGTCGTGCACGATACCAACGAAATAGTCCTGGTATTACAATCGTACATACTTTTGTTGTTGGTTATGTAAAATGGTCGTTTTTCAGACCGCGTTGAACGAGGTCATACAGTATCGCATCCAGAACGCGGAGAATTTCGGTGCTTCGGAGGCGACGAAGCAGCTGAACGTCGGATACCTGCCTTGGACATCGGCGAACGGAGATGAGGGCTTAGCCGATGCGTTGATATTACAGGTTAGTACTTTTTGAAAGCAACATTAATAATTTTATCCATCAACAAGACCACTTATGCAGCAGAATGTCTTGGTCTAGAATAAATGTATTCAATTTTGTCTCCTGTTAACAAATAAACAGCGTTTAAAGCCAAGAGGATGCATTAAATATTACAGTTTTATGCCTAATGCCAACTGGATGTGTTGGAATATTAAAAAAAATCTAGTTACAGAATATAATCTACCGGTACGTTTGAACTACTACCTTAAATTTAACTCCCATCGTTTTGTGGATGAAACTACCACTTTCAAGGGGCTTTTAATTTTGAAACACTTTAATAATCAATTATAATCAGTTATAGAATAAAAACTCTTACATGCAAAAAAGTGAGCGTAATATTAGGAATCGTAGCGATGGGTACATTTGAACTACCACTTAAACATCCATTAATATTACAGTTTAACGCCGTGCCAACTGGATGTGTTGGAATATAAAAAAAATAGTTGCAGAATATAATCTACTGGTACATTTGAACTACTATCTTAATTCGCATCGTTTCATATATTAAACAGGCACTTTCATGGGGCTTTAGATTTTAAAACGCTTTAAAAATTGACGTTTCAGTTATAAAATAACGGCTTTTATAAGTAAAATCGATAAAAGCTTCTATATTAATTGCTTCTTAATTAACGAAGAATCGAGTAGGTACCTTTTTATAGTAAATTTCGGTTAAGTGAGTGTAATATTAGGCATCATAGTGACTGGTACATTTGAACTACCACTATCGTTAACATTTTATGAAATAGATTCAGTATCAACATTTTTGGAGTAAATTTCAATTAATACGGCACGATTGGGAATATACGAGGGACGTACTTAGGCATTCGGGGGTACATCTTGTTTTCTTCTTCTTCAGCATAACTTGAGCTTCAGCTACGGACTGAAGTTAGTCGATCAAGGCCAGTTGAGGAATTCTCTTCTGGATCACTTCGTAGGGCTGACCGACCTCATCTTAGACGGAAGGAAGGCCCACTTGGAGAGCATCAAGAACACTAATCGGGAGAGGATATCGTACAAACAGTATTGCTCCGACAGGCACAAGCTAATCGAGCCGTTATGTAAGTACTCACTTTAATTAGCGCATTAGAAATAAGTAAATTAAATAACGAAAATTACCCAGCTTTTCCACAAAAAAATCTGTCAAAAATTTTTTTACTCGGAATTGAAGCAGTATAATAAACAGGTTTGCTATAGCTAGAGCATGCCATGAGGTACACAATTATGGATCTTATCACTATGTTGCGGTTAATTGGTTGGTAATATACAGTTAGCATAAAAAAATCACACACTTTTTGAGGGTTGCTTAAATTCTTATAATTTCTGTAGTACAATATTGATTTTTTTTGCTTCTGATAGGATTACAGCTTGTGAAATTTTGCGTCTAATAAACCCAAGTTGAAGGTGATATATCGATTCGCAATTTTTACAGTGATAAATACAGTGAAAAATTATAATGCACAGCGGTGGTCGTTGTCGGCGTCATCGCTGCAAAAAAAAGAAATCTAAGTGTGCGTTTCATCAGATGTTTGCAAGCAAAGTACCTAATTCTTTGTGTCTAAATACGAGTGGTAAATATCCATTTTTAACGAACGACGAGATGTTATATGACCGCAAGTATGTAGTCTATGAAGAAAATTAGATGGGAAGTAATTATATAAGAATATAATAAAAATAATAAAAAATCTCTTACAGAAATTAAAAAAAAAAAAAAACATTATAATAAAAAAATATAATAAAAAAAAAAAAAAAAAAAAGCGAAAATGAAGGGCCAAAGGGATTAGGTAATAAAAAAATTGAGATTAATATTATAATTATTAAAGTTAAAGAAGTAATAACAATTTTAAATAATGAATTATTAATGTACTGACAATAACTCAAAAGTTAATTTAAATAAACCTAATTTTTTCTGAAGAATCTAATATATAAGATGGGGAGAATATAAATACTTAGGAGTATAGATGAGATAAAATATTTAAAAATAGAAAAAATATTTATAAATAAAGTAAAAATTAAAAAAATAATTTTAATATATAAGTTATTTTTTATATTATATTAAATATTAATAAATTAAAAAAAAAAAAATAATTATATTAAAATTATAAATTACAAAAAATATATGTTAAAACTAAGGAATTAAGTGAAACAATAGTTTATAATATTATAAAATAATGAATAATTTTTGAAGAATCTGGAAAAAAATTTTTAAATAATAGAATTGAAAATAGTTGTTTAAAAGGTTTATAATTATAAAATAAAAAAAAGAAATTAAAAGTAGTAGATATGTACATGAAAGAACTTTAGTTTATAAATATATAATTAGTTTATTTATAATATATATATGTATGTTTATATTGTGATGTAATAATATTATTATTATTATTATTATTATTATTATTTTATGGAGTATTTAGTTTTTATAAAATAATCTGTTTTTGTGGGAATATTGAAATTTTAATATAAAACAACGTATTAAAAAAATTTTAAGACGTTAAAATTGTAAGCTTTCATGGGTTAAAAAGCTTTATATGTTGATTTAAAACTTGTCAGTTATATTTTTCTGGCTTGGCCGGTTTGGTAACAGCCGGCGTTGGGTTGAGAGATCTTTCCATTTTCGGCAGGTGAAACGGTGGAAATTTTCGGCAGTACAACACTCGGAGTGGGAGGGAGCGGTGGACCAGCTGGCGGAGAAGTACCTCGACTTCGAGACCCTCGTCGTGATCTGCGAGGTGACCGACAATGAGCAACGACTCGAGGAATACATGGACCGCTTTCACGGCGACGGTTTCTCCCAGTACGTGTTCAACTGGTACCTGAAAGAGAACAAACAGGGCAAGCTGCTGGAACGGTACAAACGTTCGGGGAAAACCAGGAACCTCCAACAGCTGACCCATTTCCTCTCCGACCACCCGTCTCTGGCATGGATCCAACAGATCTTCGACGACAAATACGTAGCAGCAGCGGAAACCCTGAGGAAACTGGCCTGCGAAGAATCGGAGTCCCTCACCAGGCAAAAAACCACGCTCAGCCTGAGCAAACTTGCCCGACTGGCGGGACCCAACAGCCCGGACATGGACCTGCACGTCAAGACCGTGAACTCCCGCCTGGAGCTGGTGGCTTACCAAGAGGACCTGCCCGACTATGTCCTGCAGCAGTTTGGCTACGACACTCTCAAACCAAGAGTGATCCCGCCCAAGGACCTCGTCTGTCTGTACGTCTGCAAGGAGTACGCCGACGCCGGCGAACTGGAGTTCAAGAAGGCGCTGGACATCCTGGCGTTCGTCGATGACGCCGAGCTGAGGGAGGAGCTGCACCTGAAGGTGTGGCGCGGCGCCATCTTGAGGGACTCCTGGCACTTCGCGAACTTGGACTCGCCGCTAGAGGCGCTCCAGGGGACTCTGTTCTTTAAGTTGGTGGATCTGGCGATCGCGTTAGGTATTCGATGGGATTGTGTTAGGTTTCGTTTTTTTTTATTGTGGTTTTCTGTAGGCGCTGATCCTCACGAACTTCTCCCGCACTTGGACCTGTTAATGGAGGACGAGTCGATGAGGGAGCTGCAGGAGGACAAGAACTTCCAGTTCCTGATCAAGGCCGGCTACGAGCACGTGTTTCGTTCGCAAATGTTGGAATGAGCCACTTTTTTGTACTGTATATTTGTAATTAAATTAAATTTCAGCTCGGTAAGAAATTTTCTTTGTGTTTTTATGCTGAACTCTAATACTCAATGTGTCCTAGTTAAATCGGTGATCATTTTCACTAAATCGATAAATAATAAATCGGCCGTTGTCGGCGTCGGGTCGTCGCTGCAAAAAATGATTACCTGCACCTGATAACTTAATTAATTGTGTAAGGATGAGTGAGAAATATCAACTTTTAGCGACGGGTATCAAGTATTAAGAGATGTTGAAAAGTTTATTTGAAGAAACTAACTTAGACGCTTAGCCTGCGAGGAAGTGGAGATCCTCACGGGGCAAACAAAACCATGCTCAGCCTGAGCAAACTCGTTTTTCACTATTTTATTATTTTTTTTTTTTAATTAAAGTAACGTCTCATTTTTTGTACTCGTGTATTTGTAATTAAATTAAATTACAGTGTGTAAGAAATTTTACATGTATTTTACATAATTGACTTAACATTTAAAATCACACTGGAAAAAGAATCCTGCTGGATTTTAATACGCAATGTATCCTAGTTAAATCATCGATTGTTTTCACTGGTGACGGCTAAATTGAAAAATAGACGGCAGCCGTTGTCGGTGTCGCTCCATAGCTGCAAATAAAACGCAGGTGTGCGTTTCTTTAGCTTACTCAAGGCTGGCACCTGATTATCTAATTAATTGTGTAAGGATGAGCAATACATATCTATTTTTAGTGACGAATCAAATAAAGTCATGATAAGAAGCTTTATATGTTTAGCCTGCCAAGCGGAGACCCTTGTGGGGCAAAAGACCATTATCAACCCAAGCAAACTCATTTTTTACAGTTTATTTTTTTTTTAAATTGCAATAACGTCTCATTTTTTGTACTTGTATATTTGTAATTAAATGAAATTTCAGCTTTGTAAGAAATTTTACTTGTATTTTACATAATTAACGTAACATTTAATAACACACTGAAAAAAGAATCCTGCTGGATCCTAATACTTAATGTATCCTAGTTAAATCTTCAATCATTTTCACTAAATATTCTACCGTCATCAAAAAAAAAAAAAAACAATATACAATAATTTGAATTACTAAATTAAAAAAATAACTTACCCCCAACCCATCAGCAACCTCCTTCATTTTGTCCTGAGATAAGTCCAGGAAACTCTCGATTAGATCCCCGTCTATAAAACCCTCGCTGTTTTCAGTCTTGATGTCGGTGTGAAAAGCCCTCCAAAACGAGTGCTCAATCTTTCCCACGGATTTTATGACGGACGACAGTTTGTTTTGCAGGTCCAACAGGAACTCGTAGAAATCTTGAGGTATCTGGGTAACTAATCCTGAAACCATCACATCGTTTATATACCTTCAATCGTAATGTCAAAGAAACTAATTTCGACGTCAACACATCTTCAGTTATTTGATTATGATATGGTCAAAGCTCAATGACATCAATCTTTACGAGACTATGCCATTTATTAATGGGTAGAGCAACAGAGAGGCTCACCATGAGATCTCTGTGGCACCCCTTGTCCACCTGAATTTATACTTAAGCTATACCCATAGACAATCACGCGAGTTATGAATATATGGGATGAAAGAGGCCCAGAATATGATCCCTGTGGTATCAAAATTAAATGATATTCGAGTCAATATTTCCGAGAGTATGTCATTTATGAAGGGTTGAACAACAGAGAGGCCCACGACGAGATCCCTGTGGTGCACCCCGAATCAATACCTATGGCGCCGCCGACCGTGCCGAAGAGCACGCACCCCCTGGTGGGCGTCGACGTCTCCCCGATGTTCTGCATCACCAGCGAGCCGTGTCTAAAGACGTTGATCATGTCGCCGACGTGAAACTGCCCCACCTCATGCATCTGCGAGCGCTCCTCGTCCGTGGTGGCTGCGCTGTCTTTCTGACAAACGAACATGTTGAAGCTGTTCTCCGCGCCCAGGAAGATGTCGTCGTCCAGGATCTCCACCGCCGTCATCCAGTTGGGGTTGTAGTCGCGCGCAATCTCCTCGAAGCTGCCCTCCATCGTCTTGTACTGCAGCAGCGTCATGCTGCGCATCAGGTCGCCGATGAGGATGAAGTCGCCCTTGGTCTTGAGGAAGAGCGCGATGATGTTGTTGAAGTGCGAGCACTCGAGGCGCAGCTCCTTCTCGGCGGTCCATTCGAACAGGCGCACCGTGCTGTTGATGCTGGCCAGGAGCTTACCGTTGAACTCGGCGAGGGAGTAGCAGGCGCCCTTGATCTCCTTCTCGGACACCTGGGTGAGCTTGTTGTCATTCCAGTGGAAGACCAGCAGGCGGCCCTGCTTCGGTTCCGACTCCTCGGGGTTCACGTTGGCGGTACCTGAGAAAGTAACGAGCGGTCAATTAAGATTTTACTTCAAAGTAGGTTTCGCAAGGTGCTTGAGCTGTCAAAGATTTGTTTACATGTCGGCCATATTGGAAATAATTTGGTCAAGACATACACCTTGATAGATCAAATGTATTCGAATGCTTGTTATAACTTTCGCAATTTCGTTGCAACAGTGGCGTAACGGAACCGATTCCTACTCACCGACGATGAAGTACGCGTTGGGGTCGTTGCCCAGCTGGCACGATATCAGCGACATGGCGTACTCCTGCTGCATGAGCTGGTGCGAGTGCAGCACCTCGAACGTGTTCTGGTCGATGATGAGGAGATTGTGTATCTCCACCTCTTGCCCGTAGTCGGGCGCCACGCTCGTGCCCAACACGCTGCTGCTGCCCGACTTGCTGATTGCCAGCGAGCCCACGCTGCTCGACACCGTCACCGATTGGGCCATCGTCGAGGCGCTCTGCCTAGCCGGGTTCAGCCCCGTGGAGTCCTGGATGTCGATCCGGGCCGTCACCACACCAAAGGTCTGGAACCAAATAAATCATCCAAGAACCGGATAAATATAGTAAGCAACATGGAAAATAGAACACCCAGTAAAAATAGTTGCATGTTAACAATTATTTTTAGCATATATTGGCGTCCTAAAGAGCAACGTGGGTCCGAAAGGGGGTTACAGACAAAGTTCTGACTAGTATAAAATAAAAAGATACAAATGTGTTGCTTCGCAAGACATAGGTAGCCATTTTGTATACAAACCTGTGACTGTTCCTGATAAGCAATTCTTCTGGCCGATTCCTGTAACGGAACGGTCCTGATGTGGAGTTTCTGGATTTCGTCGATCGTTCCTATCGTAACAGATGTGTCCGTCGCTAGGGCCAGGCTGTAATTAAAGAGATCATTTAAATTGACAAGAAATGGCTTACGATTTAAAATGTTGGTCAAAGAAATCGGTTGTGTTAACTAGAGTTCGTGCGAGCGCGGAGTGTAACAGAACCGTAGTCAGTTTACGAATGAAAATGTTAATATGTTCACAGAAAATATGTTGCATCATAGTACATCATTAAATATTATTACTTATTATTAAGCGCGAATGTCACAGGGCCGACACTGTGCATTCATAAATATCGATCAAATATACATAAAAAATTTCATAAATATCGATCGAGCCGTTTCGGAGGAGTGCGACCACAAACACCGTGACACGAGATTTTTATATATAAGATTTAAACACACGACGAATACGTAAAAACGAAACGTATCAACGCGATGCAATACCGGCGACTGTCTGTTACAGCGTGCCATAAATGACTAAAATTGCTAGCGCAGTTTTCGTAATGCAAGTCAGGTGTGAAGGCCAACGAGTCAAGGGCAGGACATGCACAGTGTCGGCCCTGTGACATTCGCGCTTAGTAATAAGTAATAATATTTAATGATGTACTATGATGCAACATAGTTTCTGTGGACATATTAACATTTTCATTCGTAAACTGACTACGGTCCTGTTACACTCCTCGCTCGCGACCTAGTGATAACCATTAGGTGACTCTGCAATGTTGGCGTCGGTATTACATTAATAATAAAATGTCACACGTGCAAATGCCTAAGAAACTACCATTTGTCGATTTTTTTTAATACCACCCACCTGTCCGGATATGCCTCCGCATTCAACGAGCACATGTGGTTGACCTCCTTCATGTTGACATTGGAGAAGACCAGCTTGTGATTGGAGGAGTAGATGACCGTGGGTCGGTCGGAGCAGGCGAACACGTTCGTCGTACTCAATGACCTGAAAGTCCTCAATACTGTGGGCTGGGTGCCCAGGGTCACCTTCTTCTTGTCGCTCAGCTGTCCGGAGTCCTTATGAAGCGAAAAGTAGAACATGGAACCGTCGCCTAGCGCGCACAGGAGGTAGTTGTGGCCCTCGAAGCACGCCATCAGCACAGATCGCGGGATTATTTCTGAAAAGTAAACGATAAGAGCGCACGAAGCCGTGTTTCGACCTTATTAGGTCTCATCAGCAAGGTATATGAGATGGCGAATGCCAAACTATGCACAAGTATCACGGTCTCGTGTGTAACTTTTGCCTACCTCCGCCTAAAAGCTCTTTGGTTGCCTCCGATAGGTCTGGTAATCTCAGTATCCTCGCGGATATGTCCGTCCACAACCCCACGGCTACTAAATCAGAGGTGGTTGCATTTTCCCCTAGTGGGCTGATGTCCAAACAAGCGACCTCTACATCAAGCGTCGTATTCCTAGACAAAAACAGGATTATTTCCAACACAATCATCGACTAACGGTAGAAATACCACTCACCCCTTGAGTATAAGCTCGTTGGGGTGGATCTCGAGGTAGTACAGCGCCGACCCGGTGGAGAGAATCACCTGGGACGAGTTGCAGGCCACGACGCTGATGTTTTTCTCTGTGGGGGGCTTCCATTCGGCGAGCAGGGTCTTGTTCTGCGCCGATACCAGCCTGGCCGAGATCGGGGTGATCTGGATGAGCTGCTCGTGAACGACGTTGCCGCAGTAGAAGGTCTGCTGGTCAGAGGTGAAGCCGGCTATGTCTGTCTCCTCCACCTCCTCCCCGTTTAGACTCAACACGCGGGTCTGCCCCACGAAGGAGAGGACCAGGGTGTTGTCCAACTTGCTGCCTAAATTTTAAACGTTGAAAATCCTCGGCGTTTGGTTAATTTTATATAGGGGGTGTCCCATAGGTAGTATTGACCGATCGTGCCGCAATTCAGCGGTGGGCGGGTCATTGACTTCAGTTGTTTTACCCGACCGTTTGGCAGACTCTGGCATTACTATTAGTGTGTTCGAGGTATTTATGTCGTTGGCGGCAGTATTACACATTACTAATAAAATGTCACACTGCATTTTGACAAAGTGTACTTTAGTCCAAGAGGTAATACAACTAGTAGAGTTAAACAATCCCAACGTTTTTCTTAAATCAGTTTTCGCCTAAATTTAAGAATGAAACATTTTTCCATACGATTCATACTTTTTGGGACACACTGTATAAAGCGTCATACATTTTTATGCACTCAAAATGCCACAGACAGATCGAAATTATCGACAAATTAAAGTACAAAAATTGCGTATCCAAAAATTTTGCACTGTTAGTATTGGGACACCCTGTGTAACATAAAAAAATTACCTGTGGCAGCCTGTAGGGCCCACATACCCTTGATGCCGGGCAGGTCGATGGAGGCGTGCTCCTGGATGCCGATGCCGTTCCGTATTATGCGCAGGGAGCCCTCCTTGAAGGCCCCCGAGCAGGTCACCAGCTGACCCTGGCCCTGCCTCTCCAGGTCGACGACGCACATGTCGAGGATGGGGGCCAGGTTAGTGAACGACTCCATGACAGTTACGTAGGAGCTGTTCTCGTCTGCTTTCGTGTTCAGTTTCACCAACTGGGAGTCGCCTATCCTCGACCCGATGAACAGCACCCCGTTGTCTAAGTACGTTATGCATTCCGGGGTGGCTATTTCGCCTGGAACGGTTCGATGACGCTATTAAATGTGAGCAGTGATACCACCACTCGATTATATTGAAACAAAAACCATAATGGGATGTTTTATTCAATTTTAAATTTCGCGTTTGATATTCGTTGTGGCAGTAGTTGCAAAGTTGTCGTGTTGTATTACTTGGACATTTGTAGATAGTTTGAAATTATCTGAACCTGACATTGGCTTTAGTAGTGGTTTGTGTCTTTTTTCAGTTTCAAACTTTAATCTTGCGTTGAAAAACTGTTATTTTTAGAATAAAGTGTTGTCAGACTTCCGTTTGCGAAATTCGTAAACAGTTAAGCAGCTGCTGCCAAAAGTTAGTAGCATCTCTGATACGCTATTTTGAAAAAGAACGAGACAATAATGGTCCATTGCTACCCTTAACAGCTGGTAGAAAAGTGATTTAAATATAAAATTAAAATATTAATTAAAACCAGTGTTCTTTAATATCTTAGAAACGCATAAAAAAGCAAAGTACCCCATGGAAAGCGAGCCATTACACTCGAACCCCTCTTATTTCACCTTCGCTTAATTCACATCCTCTGTTATTTCACCACGTTTCCCCCTATTAGGTCGCGAAACCGTCCCGGTTAAGTCGCCGCCTGTAAAAGTTTTAGAACTACGTTTGGAAATTGGATTCGCGCATGAATATGTACAATTTTTATTGAAAAATGATTGTGTAATACATTTATTGATTTAAAATAGGTTAGGTGTCTTTTAAAAATATTTAATCTTTAAAATATTCAGTCAAGTGGAAAATTGAACTTTGTCACACACGACTGGGTATACTTACATTGATTTTTCGTTCAGTTGGCTCATTTTTCGTTATAACAAGTGCTGTGGTATATCTCTAAATATTTCTTTTTGCAGTTAAAACACAAAAAAGTTGAGGTTATGATCGCGACTTAAGAGAGGCAAAATTTCGCGACTTAAGCGAGGTAATGATGCACGGATTTGGCGACTTAAGAGGGGTTCGAGTGTATAGCCCAGAATACTTAAAAAACTGACTTGAACTATGTGGTCGATATATCGACCACCATGCTGCAAAGGTTTAAAATGCACGTACATACCTAACATTTCTACTTTTAAATCCTTAACTGCCTCGGTGCCGTCATTTCGTGTCTCCACCTCTATAAACAGCATGAACAAGTGGCCTGCCATGTCGCCCAACAAGTACCTCAAACCGCCCGGGTCCACCTTCGCGTAACAGATAATAGTACTTTGCTAAAACACCCAAAATTAAACCCCTCGAAACACGACAGAGCGTAATATAATCGATACCTTTATAACTGCCGGCGCCACAACGACAGATGTGATTCCGTCGTGATACAGAATGCTCTCCTGTCCAATTATTATAGCCCCGCCGAGCGGTGAGGGGACCGGTATTATTATAGACGCCTCCGTCTCCACGTTGTCCTGCCTCCAAGGGATCTTCACGAACTCCTTCTCTCTCAGGGATATCTCGTGGGTCTTCACGTGGCGACCATTCACGTCCTGGTGTATCAGCACCAACGTGGGGTTAGCGCAGCCGTGTAGAAACTCAACGTCGTGCACTTGGAGCTCCTCCATGCTAAAGAGTTAAAATTAACTTGAAAAATACTTTAGTTAGATTCGTTTCTTACCGGAAGTTAGATGCCTTTAACTCATAGTTGTCTTTGTCGAGGGGGATGATTTTGAACAAGCCGTCGTAGAGCCTCAGACCAATAACTCTGGCTTTAGGGTCGATCACTGCGAGAATGCCTGTCTCTGAGGGCTTCCCGATCCTGTCGGCCACGTTTCCGTGAGCCTTCGTGACGATGTCCAGGTTTTCTCCGTCACTGATGCATTCCAGAATCATTGCATTGTATCGCATCGTCACAATGAATAAAAGGTCCTTCTTTTCGTGCTGAAAATATGATGTATCGAGATATTGAAAAAAAAAACAAGTCCGCAAAGTATGGCGTGGAATCGATCCCGCATGACATGACAGATTTCCTTCCACAACATTTCAATTATCAAATATTCTAAAATTTCATTATGGTTTCCCACCGAATTGAGAGTCCCTTTATAAAAAATCGATCCAATTGAATTGACAATCGATCCGATGATTACTTTTCAATATGGTTGTCCACACGTCATCTTTCTGAGAATTCAGAGGGTTCTTTATAAAGAAATGTGGATTGTTAGAGCTCCACATTCTCATTTGTTGAGAATTCACATAACCAGAGAGGTAAAACCATGCCTTATTAGCAAAAATTATTTTCCATTATTATACAAATTACCCGTAAAACCACTCTGAACGTTACATTATTGGCAAGTTACATTTCAGGATTATATTACAGGTTCCAGATTATTATTTCAATAGGGGTTTGTTCATCAACAATTTGCCTCACTCTTTCATCTTTAGGTATGAACTTTAGGAATCCCACTGCCATTATTTCTATTCACGCTTCCCGCTTTCTCCAAACAAAACCACAGATCGAGTTAAAACTTGGCGAAATTGATCGAAATCAATGATTCTGTGGAGAAATTCTGCTTGAAAGTCCTGAGATGCGTCCCATGATCCTCAATCTTTCTACCATTTCTAAAGTAACTTTCGATCACAAAAGCTTTGTTTGTTCTGCTATGATTACCATATTCAATTTTCTTGATAATAAAACTTCCAGAACTCGACAGTTGTAAGAGTATTAATTCAAGCCACGCCCGATCAATTCCTTGCCATACTTTGAGTTTACTTGAAGGTACTAGAATTATGAAAATCATTCAAGGTTATGGCATTCAACTAAGAAACGACTTGAAAAGAGAACTATTATGGCCAGTCTATACAGTAAACACTACGGAAGCCACTAGCACTGTTATAATTAACAGATCGGTTCCAACAACGGAACGTACTCTGTGGTCGGAACAACTTCATAACGGCAACCTTCCCATAAAGTCCGACCTCTTTTATAGGCCGCAAACCTTCGGGGGTGACCAGATATATCTCCAATCTTGTGTTCTTCGCGACGATTAAATTCAGATCCGATGGCGAAGTGAAATTGCCTGAAAATTTAGGTTACATCAGCGGCGCATAAAAAAAGAACCCCTGCGACGAGGCGTTTACCTGTTACGCAAGCGGTAACGGCGGTAGGCTTGTGTGCCGTTACGACGTAGTGGTAAGCCATAATTCCCTGATTTTTAATTATCCAAAATATTATTCAAACACCTCAAAAATAACATGTTTTAATTCAGGCGACCGCTTCTTCTTCTTCTTCAACGTGACGGCAATAGTTACCATCTTTGTTGAAATTTTTATTATGGTCGCCTTTTCGTGACGCTCACGAGCGGTCGGTCGGTATCGATGACGTCATAGACTTTCACAATCGAGGTTCATCGGCAATATCGTTCCGTTTTGAGAATTTTGAAATGTTTTACCTGCCTTTTCATACAGAACCGTTTGTACTGCCGTTGTCTTTGTCTTATGCCTCTATTTTTTAATTTTTTTAAGACAATTTACTATTACTTCATGAGTTTACTGTAGGTAGAAAAATTGATTAACTATAACATATATCATAGTGGCTATTGAAATACACTCGAACCCCTCTTAAGTCACCAAATCCGTGCATCATCCTCTCGCTTAAGTCGCGAAATTTAGTCTCTCTTAAGTCGCGATCATAACCTCAACTTTTTCGTGTTTTAGCTGCGAAAAGAAATATTTAGATATATACCACAGCACTTGTTATAACAAAAAATGAGCCAACTGAACGAAAAAAATCAACGTACGTATACCCAGTCGTGCGTGACAAAGTTCAATTTTCCACTCGAATGAATATTTTAAAGGTTAAATATTTTTAAAAGACACCTAAATTATTTTAATGGTTAGGTGTCCATATTTAATGTATTACATAATCATTTTTTTTCAATAAAAATTGTATTCTTGCGAGAATCCAATCTCCAAACGTAGTTCTAAAACTTTTACAGGCGGCGACTTAAGAGGGACGGTTTCGTGACATAATAGGGGGAAAACGTGGTGAAATAAGAGAGGATGTGAATTAAGCGAAGGTTTAAGAGGGGTTCGAGTGTAATTTCCATTAGTAAAAAAAAATTGGATTTATTTTTATTAAAAAAAAAAAATAGCTTTAACAGACTATATTATTTAAAACAAAACATTTATAAAATGTTCGCGTAGAGTTATCCTTAAATACCTATTATATTCTATTTATGTACATTTTGCTGTAAGATTATTGTCATTTTGAATATTTTATTTAACCTACACTTATTAGCAATTCCTTATTCTTTCAAAACTCCCAAGTGTCTATCCATTTCAGTCCGTGCATTGTAGAATTCGGTTCATTCGCTGTGGGCCCGCTCATTCCATATGCCAACGGAGCGAACAAATAGAAACTATAGATTATAGTAGATAATACTATGCCGAGCATCACATGGTAGATCGTTTTAGCAGTTTGGCCGCTAAAGAATTTCGGGACTTCTTCTAGTAGGTAGTCAATCAGAATTCCTACGAAAACAACAATGAAAAATCTCTCACGGTACAAAAATTAGTCTGTTACCCGTGATCATCGAGCTGAAGAGCAAAGCGGGAAAGTAATGATGGAAATACAGCACTCGACCCATACCCCAGAACGGTACGTAGTGCAGTAACCATCCCAGGAATAGCCAGGCGCATGCTACCAATTTTCGCTATGAGAGTCTAAAACAAATAACGTTAAATAATTGCTTATTATAAATTAATTAATTCAATATTAAAATATAGAATAAATGATTAGTTTCAACTGCCTCCTGATGATGTCAACATGGCTGGCGAAACACGCGTTCGGTGTAAAAGGAGTGTTTTAAGTGTGTGATAATTCTTTAACTAGTGTGTAAATTTATTTTTTTATTATTATTATTATTAGACATAAGTGTAGGCGGCAAAGCGGCAGGTAACCCTGTGTGTAATACTTAACATTCATAGACAATAATACTCATTATCACAAACAGACCAAAATAAATGCTACAATATATAAAGTAACATATCATGATTTTTAAATGAATTAACATTTGGTGCTGAGACTATGTTTTCTGGAAGAGAGTTCCAATAATAGTGCACTCGATTTGAGAGAAAGTATTGACGACATAGTTTGAGAAATCTTTCACGCACTAATTTATAACTATGCCCTCTTAAACGAATATCAACATTAAGGCTAAAGAAATCCAAATGTACACTACAATGACTGTGCAAAATTTTATGTTTCAATAAGATCACCACGTATGCGTCTTTCCCTTAGAGTAGTAAGACCAAGAACTGGGAGTCTTTCCTCGTAAGGCAGATCACGAATAGCCGAAGAGAGTCTTGTTACTTTACGTTGAATTTGTTTCAAAGCATGAATATCACCAGCAAAATATAGGTTCCATACAAGGGCGGCATACTCCAAAATTAGCCTCATATAGGCCTTGTAGATTTTTGACAGTAGATCGGTAGATAAGTTTTGAAATGTTATTGACACTAAATATAAGACTGAATTTACTTTTTTTTATGGGTTTACTAATGTGTGGTGCCCATTTTAGGTTTAAAGATATTAAAATCCCAAGGTCTTTATGCTTGGTAACTGATTGTATTTCAGTTCCGTTCAGAAAGTAATGAATATTTGGATTATTGGATCCCACATGAAGTACCGTACATTTTTGTTCATTTAGGGGTAGTAGCCATTTATACACCAAGATTCAACCATCCGGATATCTGAGACAAGTTTGTCTGATTCGGTTATTGGGTTTACATAAAATTTTGTATCATCTGCAAAGAAGGAAGATGTCGTGCTTAGTGATGGTCCCAGGTCGCGTATGAATATTTTGAACAAGAGGGGACCCAACCCCTGCGGTACCCCACTTGTGACTGCATATGCCTCGGATACCCTGTCTTCCACACGCACTTGGCATTTCCTGTTGCTCAAAAAACCGCTGATCCATGATAATAAATTTCCCCTAACCCCACAGTGTTCCAGTTTTCTTAAAAGTCTCGCATGTGGTACAAGATCAAAAGCCTTTTTAAAATCAAGATAGATGATGTCTACTGGTAGTCTCTCATCAATTTCCATCATAAACTTTGTAATTTCATGTGCTATTTTTTCCATGCATTTGCAAGGTAACAATGTTAAGGAGATTTGTCTATAATTTTTTGTGTCGAGTTTGTCACCATTTTTGTGAATAGATATCACAATCACCGACTTCCCACTCCGTGGGGAATTTTACTTTCTACTAATGATGTCTGCATTAAATGTGTAATCGGTTCCAATAAGGTTAGTTTACAATGTTTCAAAAAAATTGGGGGAATATTGTTGGGGCCTTGCGCAGGAGTCGCGCTACACTTACTAGGTCCTCGGTGATGGTAATGTGCTCTATTGAATTAATATTTCTGGTGTTATCTGGGAGTTCGGGAAGGTTATCTAATGGCTCAAAAGTAAATGAGGCTGAGAAATAATCCGCAAACATGTTTGCTACTATTAAAGGATCCTGAATAGGGGTTTTATTAGAATCTCTAAGGACCAATTTGTATTTTTTAATGTTTTGGCAGTTTGAAAAATATAAAATTGTCTTTTGGAGGCTACTTTATAATCTTTTTTGATCAAGAAATCTTGAAAGAGATATGACGTTTACCTGTAAAACTCTCGGTGTACCCCCTCTGTTGTTTGACGGCGTTTGTTATGAACACAGCCAAAAATATGAAGATAAATACCAGGTTTCCCCACCATATGACGGGATTTCCTAGGAGATATATTCTATAGTGGGATCCGGAAAAAAAATTGACCCTAAAAAAAAAAACTCACGTAAAAATTGCACGTTTGTTCGTAATACAAACGTTTACCCTGTAATTTATTGGCCACTGCCAGGGACGGGAGGTGATTTCCCCTTCTTTGGGTTTCAATCCGGCATTGCCCTGGAGCATCACAGCATGGGATTCGATAAACATCTCCAAGAAGCTAGGAGCGCACACCTCGAAGCTCACATTGGGCACTAAATTAGAAAAAATTGATTATACAATGTTATCATAAAGTCAGGGAAATATCTTTAATTCAAAATAAAAACCGACGCACGTCATCAAATACGTGCTTTAAGTTTTAGAGCGCACTGATGCGAGATTGTTATAAAATTATTCCGTTTCATAACATAGTATAAAACAAAGTCGCTTCCCGCTGTCTGTTACCTATGTATGCTTAGATCTATAAAATTAACGGTTTTTGATGCGTTTTTTTTAATAGATAGAGTGATTCAAGAGGAAGGTTTATATGTATAATACATGCAAAATATAGTACAGAAACACTGATAATTTTAGAGGTTTCTAATGTGACGCTCGTAAACCGTGCGAAAGCCGGGGTCGCTAGTTTAGAAATAATTTTAACCTCGCATAGGGATGGATTCTTTGGAATACTGATATACTCATATGATGTTTCCTATATCTTTTTTATATATATAATATATTTATATATATATAAATAATTTATATAATATATAAAATCCTCGTAATTTTCAATCAACTATTTCAGTTTATTCACAAATGGTAACGACTGTCCCATTATTGCAAAAATCCACACAAAGCCGACCCTGTGTTGTGGCACACTTTCTGGACCATAGAAATATCCTCACAATTAAAAAAAAAAACTGATAAAAAATACATCATAATATTAATAATAACTTTTAACAGTTTAAATTTCCACGTTTATTTCGAGAACGTGATGATCTTTCTGCCATTGTTAAATCTTTTTTTTGAAAATTTCCAAAGAATTCGGTCATTTTGAAAGGTGATTTACCGGTATAATTTAATTTTACATAATTTACCCACCTCTACAGTATATTCATTTTCAATAATCCAATTATTATTTATTTCAAATTGTCCCATCACTAATGTATTCATTCTGCTGTGTCCCATGACTCGTGTATCTTATTTTCGTTTCGGTGTTTTAGTTTTCTTGATGTTGTGTTTCGTGCATTCAAACTTTTATTTGTTATTTATGACTTCTTCGTCTAAACTGTTAGAACTTGTTGTGTTGTGGGATGTCCTAAGCCCTGGCCACCAAATTTTATAGGTGCCAAACTCATAAAAAAAATTGTATAAATTGTGGGTAAAGTGCTCAGGAAATTCAAGTTTTCAAACAATTTAACTTATTAAAGTTAAGTCTAAGTTCACACACAAGTAGTCTAAAAGACTACTTGTGTGTGGCAAACACTTTAGTCAGTCAGCAGATAGTGTGCAGAGGATTTTGTATCGCCAAACAAGAAGGAAAATGTATTGTTAATATTTTTAGGGAGTATGTACGTTCTATTGATTATTAACTTTATGTCTAATAATTTTTTTTTTTACAAATTTTATGCATCTTCAATTTATCTCGAAAACCTTAAAAGATTCATGTTGTCTTTTCTGTCTTTTTATGTATACCTAAGAATTGGTGATATCTCAGATATTCTCGACGATAACTACCTGTTTATTAAACGAGAATAACTGACATTATATTATCAAATCTTAGGCATGAAAAAACGAGCTTTTTAATGAGGATGTGGGATGGAGTGCATTTGAATTTGCCGCTATTGATTTTAGTACCGATGTCAACGATAGATGGCGCATTACGTTTTGTCTTTAATACAGGGAGTTGCTGTTCTAGAGTAGGTTGTTCTATGGTCATTATTAACTTACGTTTCTCGAAGACGTTCTCCTCCACGTTCCACAGCCCGTTGGGGTCCCTCAGGTTGGGATTGCACGACACCTCCTGCTGCTCGTAGGCCCACTTCGGCAGCTGCTTGCCGCTGGTGGTCAACACGCACGACTGCAAGTAGTGCACGAACTTCAGCTTGCTGGTCACCGCCGTGACGTCGGCGCCGTCCTGCGCGTTCACCACCGTCACACGCCAGACGTCGTTGGCGTCGCCGGTACCGTTCTCGCCGTATCCCGTCACCTGGTAGTGTTTCTTGGTGACGGGGGCTTGCTCCTTGTGGGAGTGCAGATTGCGTCTGGTGGGCACGTGCTCCAGACGCACCAGATCCCCGCTGCGTACAATTCCCACTTCGTCGCCGGGTTCGGCGGAAAATTTTTTAATCAGCCACTTGTTGTTGTCGTCCTTGTGGGTGTACGTGGTGATCTGGGGGAAAATAGTAAGAGGTTTGTTCCAAGATTGGCTTAGAACAATCCTGAAATGTGACCTGCATTGACACAATTACCGTCTAAGCTCAGTCCAAGAATTTTTATGTCTTAATGTCTTCTACTACACCACTCAATAAGTTCGTATGATGATTTATACATGGCGCCACTGTTGACTAATCCGTACGATTTTTAAATAGTACCTACTTCAACCGATATGTGTCAAAATTTTTCGACCATTAGTTTACCAGTTATGGTGGTTTTAGTGACGCTACTTTTGTGATTTTCAAAACAACGGAAAAATCTGAATTTCTTTTTTAATGGGAAAACATACCGTTTAAGTAAAGCACTGGCTTGATAAGTGTTATTCGGATTCTGCTCCATCGAGACAAATGGTAGAGAAGTGGTTTGCGGATTTTAAACGCGGCCATACAAACACCGATGATGCTGAACGCTCAAATTCGGTAGGTGTTCCAGAAAACGAAAAAAGTGCACAAAATCGTTTTGGAAGACTGTAAAGTGAAGTTGCATGAGATAGCTGACACCTTAAAGATATCAGAAGGCAATGTATTCATTATTTTGCATGAACATTTGTCCATGAGAAAGCTCTGTTCCAAGCGCTTGCTCATTGTTGACCTGTGTTGATGATTCACAGTGCTGGTTGGAGCTGTTTAGGCGAAATAACAAGGATTTTTTCGTGCGATATGTAACAATGGATGGAAAATGGACCCATCACTACACCCCAGAGTCAAATCGGCAGTCAGCTGAGTGGACAGCAACCGGCGAAAGCCGTCCAAAGCGACCAAAAACACAAAAGTTGGCTGGGAAGGTTATGTCGTCCGTATTTTGGGATGCGCATGGTATAATATTCTTGAAAAGGGAAAAAGCATCAATAGTGAAAATGACATAGCATTATTAGTGCGTTTGAAAAACGAAATCGCGAGAAAACGGCCCTAAATGAAGAAGAAAAAAGTGCTCTTTCACCGAGACAATGCACCATGTCACAAGTCGATCGCAACAATGGCAAAATTACACTAATTGCTTCCGCAACCACCGTATTCTCCAGATTTAGTCCCCAGCGACTATTACTTGTTCGTATATCTAAAAAAAAAACGTTCTAAAAAAAAATCACTCTTGAAGGAGACTATAGTGATGAATAAAGTCCAATTTTGTCTAAAATTTGTTGTTTTATTAGAAATCCTATGAACCTGCTGAATGATGTCTTAATTCAAGACATGCGGGATCAATTCCATGGCATACTCTGAGGATGTTTTTTTTTATCTTACAATATATTTCTGACTGCAATTAACAGGTTGAGCACCGCGGTGGAATGCGGTAAAATGTCTCCATGGACCAACATGAAATTTGCGTACGAGTATCCTCATGTATTAAAAAGGTCATAATTTTGAAAAATACGAATTACTGATTTTAATTTGTAACAAAATTGTTAAGGTCCCGACGGCTACTACTAATCCGCAGGGCCGGAGCGGCCATGGTAAGGTAAGGTAAGGCCAGAATAACACAGAGATATTGTCGCGAATGTTATAAAAGAAAACGGAGGACTGAACTAACCAAAAACTTGATGAAGAAGGGATCCACATTTTGTGCTAACTGTGTTGACTATCCACATATGTGCCTTGATTGTTTTAATCGTAAACATCATAAATAGTAACTAAGTTAGCCTCTAACTGTTTTGTAACAAATTTTTTATGTTATTTTACTTCAATGAACATGTAAAAACTTAATAAAAGCAATATTCAGGAAAAGCGTGTAGTGGTTATTTTCCAAATAAAGATTTTTGAGACCCAGTGCTGAATATACAATCTGTGGGACCATAGCGGTCCCCACCTAGCGTAAAATTCATTAAAACAGCGGGCATCTTCGACAGATCAGCCGCCGAATTTTAAATAGTCTGGAGGGCATAATGACTGCCGTGGTCCACAGGGTTGGTACTAAGAACGGGCATCATGCCCGCCATGGCTCTCAACCTGTTAATAAATAAATTGTATTACCTGTTGCTGTCTGGCACCGACCCCCTCCGGATAGAGGTGGAAATGTGAATGAAGATACCCTCCCCCAGTTCGATGGTTCTTCAGTGTTATAACCGCGCCATACGCCACCTGGTGAGGCATACTGGCATTATGCAAGCTGTTACCTGAAGGAATGTTGCGTCATTAAAACAATTAAATTACGTAACTGAGCAACCGATACGAAACGACTGAATATTTACCTATTAGCTGCGACTGAAACGCGGAGCTGTAGAAACCGTCTCCATTACCGCTACAAAAATATTATTTCAAGAGTGAAATATGTCGCAGAGAAATTATATTTTCGGTCTTATTTATTATCTAGGAAGACCGTGACTTACCTCCTATTTAACACCCTTAGATGGATATAGAAGAATACGATGTAAAGTAGAATTGGTAATAGGATCAGACACACTGCTCTGGTTACCAAGTGTCTTAGGGTATCGCTCTGGAAGAAATGAAAAATTTATGTTAACATTACAATAGGCGTCAGAATTTAAGATGCCAGCGCTAGTGCGGAAAAATTGCGAACTAACGATTGGGCCATTAGCCGTTTGTTTTTACATTTCTTTTAATGTGTTTTATATTCAAGTTGCCGCTTTAATTTACTATTTATCTGTAGTATTTGATTATTTACTGCCTAAAACACCTTTTGATCAACATTTACTATTTACAAGTTGCTGGTATAATTGTAGTTTTTTTTTTTTTTGACAGAATATACCTATGGAAGTTACATTTTTAGGTTGGAGGTTTATTTTGAAAAGTTTTAATAAATATTTCAAGGTATACATGTTTTTTTTACAAAGTTGTTTAATATTTTAATTGAAAACATTTTTAAGTAGAACATTAGATTGAATATATTCAAATATATGAAATATTTAGACGGCACTGTAATTTCAAAGTGTGCATAAGATGGTGAACATGTTCTGAATACAGGCCATTCATGACTTCATGAATTTGAAAGTGCTGCAGTTTTTTCAGTATTTTCCGCTTTTTTGATTCCTTAACTGAAACAGACAATAATAATTATAAATATTTTTACATTAACCTTAAACTACTAAAACTTACATTGATAAAAGTGATCCTCCTCAGCAAAATGAAAAGAACAGACTTTCATAAATTTACTAACGGGCTTTCGTATCCTGTTTTAATATCTAAGCCTTGCGCCTGTCTATACGTTGCTTTTGACCAAATTTATTTATAAGGGAAACTTGATGCTTTCCTTGTTCAGGATATATGTATATGAAAAGTTAATTGGGGATCCTTCTTAATTCAGGACGAATAGTGAGGTACACAACAATAGTGATTCATTCTAATTACATATACCTAATACTCACAAAATAACGCTAATATTATAATTTTTAATGAATATAACACAAATATAAATGGAAAATTTTCAACACAATGGCACAAAATGGATGTTTGAATAAACGATGGCCCAATCGTTAGTTTGTTGAGCGACCACCAGGGAGCGTAACGCTTATGTTGTTTTACCTATTATTAAATTTCAGAATAAACAATTATTCAACATTAATATTTTTGAATAGTCCTCTAGCTATCGTTACTGTCCTCTGTTGATTCACAGAAAGTAACATCTAAAAAATGGATAAGGTATAACGCAAACAAAGGCGCTGGATTGTAAAATTATTGTGCGAAAACCTATCACACCGATTTGGATGCAATTTTGTGTTGTTTGATCATATCACAACCGTTTTCTGAGCCATGACCTGAAGACCGTATGCATAAACTAAATTGTTGAAAACAATTCATTCAAAAACTTAGTTTTCCTTCAATTGTTTCTCCAATTACTGCACATCGCTATTTTTTCACTTCAAATTCGTGTTTAGGAGTTCAAAATACAAAGGCATAACGTGGTCATAACTCCAGCAAAGGCGCCTTTTTTATTTCGCGGTTTTGCCTTATTTTTTGCGCACCCTGTATTCGGAAATTTTAAATCTACCGCCTCCGGTTTCAAACGTCAACGGAGCCGGCAATGCAGGCCACTTCATTCGCGGCATAACCTCCCGATCGACGCTTGACATTTAACGAGAGATTTATGGTTTTTCGAAAACTACATTTCGAACAGTATGCGAACTAAGCGGACCGCGACGTCGACAAAATGTTCACCGGAAGAAGCATCAGAAGCGCGCAGAAACTCCTCGACATTTACTCCAGCAACGGTCGTATTCACCGAATCACCACCACGAAGTCGCCGAGTCGTCTAAAAATCGCGAGCTCTCTAGGCAATCAACCCTTCGCCACCAGCATAGCCAAGGACGACGAGAAACAGCACCCCAAGCAGTCGCTGGCCGCGAGACTCGTCGAAGGCGCCCCCAAACCTGTACAACCCTACCTAAAACTGATGCGACTCGACAAACCCATCGGCTCCTGGCTGCTCTTCTGGCCCTGCGGCTGGGGCATCGCCACGGCGGCGGCCCCCGGCGCCCTGCCCGACCCCTTCATGCTGGCGCTGTTCGGCACGGGGGCCCTGGTCATGCGCGGCGCGGGGTGCACCATCAACGACATGTGGGACCGGGATATCGACGGGAAGGTGGAGAGGACCAAGGGCAGGCCCCTGGTGAGCGGCGACGTCTCCATGAAGCAGGCGCTGCTGTTCCTCGGGGGCCAGTTAAGTGTCGGTCTGATCGTCCTGCTGCAGTTGAACTGGTATAGCGTCGTGCTGGGCATGAGTTCCCTTGGCTCTCGTCGTGAGCTACCCTCTGATGAAGAGGGTCACCTACTGGCCGCAGTTAGTATTAGGGGTCACCTTTAACTGGGGCGCCCTGTTGGGTTACAGTGCCATTCATGGGTACGTCGATCTAGCGACGTGCCTCCCCCTGTACATGGCGGGGGTCTGTTGGACCATTATTTACGACACGATCTACGCGCACCAGGATAAGAGCGACGACTTGAGGTTGGGCATTAAATCGACGGCGATCAAGTTCGATAAGGACACGAAAGTGTGGTTGACCGGCTTCGCGTCGGTCATGACGGGAAGTTTGGCCCTGTCCGGTGTCATGAACGAACAGACCTGGCCCTATTACACGACCGTGGCTCTGGTGGCCGCACATCTTGCCTCGCAAATAAGTACGCTTAAGATAGACAGTCCCAACGATTGTTCCGACAAGTTCGTTTCGAATTCCAAGGTGGGATTTATCATATTTTGCGGGATAGTCCTGGGTACTCTGTTCAAAAAGAAGAGGGAGAGGGATAAGGGGTTTGAGGAACCCCTCAGATTGCCTCTAGTTGCTTGAAACAAGTGTTTGATTTAAATCTAATCATTATTGTGATAATACCAAAAAGGTGTTTGTTGAATATTTGTTAAGTTGGAAAGTACCTCTTAAGTTTTAAGTTACCGTTAAGAAGTATGTATTAGTTTAGACAGAAGTATGTGTTAATTTAAACTGGCAAATAAAACACTGATGTTACACGACAGCTTTTCTTTTATTCTAATCACTTGTGGAAGCAATTTTCAAATTAAAAAACCATTTTGCGATTTTTTTGAAATCTAAATCCACAGCATTGATCAGAACTTTTCAAAACCCCCAAAAGCAAAATTTGAACAAAAAACATACAAGGAATTTCATTCTATAATTTGAAAGCCGCTAGACAAGTCTACTGTGCCATGGAATTATGTCAAAACAGTGCCAGAATATTATCTGGAATAGTCAACTAGAGGTTTATTTGTCGCCCCACCCTTTTAAAGTGACATAACTCCCTTCAATTTCAACCCTATTTTCATGAAATTTGGTATATATAGACATCCAAAAAAAACGTCATCAAAGTTGGCCGAGAAAAAAAAAAACGTATTTCTAATCTTAATCGAATTTATAACCTTATTTACTTGTCAAGACTGTCACTTCATATGACAGCCATTGTTTATTTTACAAATTGTGACAGTCACTTGTCAAAAGTTTGACATAACCGAAAAGCTTAGACATGACCGCTATTTCCATCTCTCTCGTTCCTACCCAGAGTTGATGACGTTTTTTTTGGATGTCTCCATATTTTCTTCATATCCAGTGTTCTATTTTTATTTATGTACAAATCCATATAATCCTCATTTTTCAAGGTGATCGATTAAACTTTTTTTTGTTTTCGTTTTAAAGGGCATCGAAAACTGCTTCTTATTTCGCTTTTATGCAGCCCCACAGCCTGCTACGATTCTCTTTATATCCCCGAAATTCAATGTGACCATTTAGAAATTTTTTATTTTAAATCTGAATCCGTAGCATCGATCAGAACTCCTGAAAACCCCAAAAAAAAAAAAAAATTGAACAAAAATCATACAAGGTCTTTCATTCTATAGTCAAGTGTGCCATGGAATTGTGTCGAGACAGTTGAATTTTATTTGGAATAGCCACTTGAATGTTTATTTGTCGCCCCACCCTTTGAAGTTACGTAACCCTCTCAATATTAACCCAATTTTTATGAAACTTTCAGAAATTATTTCTAAGACCATACTAAAAAAAAGTTGCAAAAACCCCTTCAAAAATGGAAAAAACTTACCACTGGTCTGCTCATATCTCCTAGTATGTCCCACAAATCGACAACAGTCATGAGTCCGACCAATAGAATGACGAAGAGCCCCACGAATTTAACCGACATGCAGCAGGCCAACATCGTTCCGGTGAAGGTCAACCAGAACCACCACTTGAACGAGAATTCCCTGGTTCTGCTCGAAGACACCTTAACCGCCTCATCAGCGATCCCATCATGAAGCACAGTAGTATGGGATCGAGAAGGATGTATTGCGTTAACGTGATGAGCCCTACGTCTTAAACAAAGGCAGAGCGATAATCGTGCCTTCGAGAAGTATTCTTTGTAAGCTACGTACCGAAAAGGATCAACAGGGACGAGAAAAAGGCCGACGTTGAACTGAGCGTCATCTCGTCTACTGTAACGAATGACATCGGCACTATCATGGCTCCAAGAGTGGCGCAGAACTAGAAAGTGATGCGATGTAATAGGCGTTTTATGTGGTTATTTATTGTATCGTTACTTACGAATCTCATTCCGACGTAAGAGGTGTTTTCGTATTTGTCGCCGGGTTTGTCGAAAGGAAATTTTCCGTCGTATCCCGTCAAATACCCGGATAACCCGATTAGCATCTAAAAGGAAACGGATATAACGCAACTCTTGCAAGCGATAGACCTTACCTTTCCAAGAGGAGGGTGAACATCGAAGAAGAACGTCCTGTTGATGTACCAACTCCCCCATTTTACCAAAATGTGTTTCGTCCCAACTACAAACGAACCATTTGAATTTATAATATCCACGAGTTTATCCGTGTGACTTACCAAATGTGGTCTGGTTCACTGACTTTATAAAACCTCGTTAGAATTGTAAGAAAACAGACTGCGCCGAATAAAATCCACCAGTGCCTAGAACATGTACTGTAAGCATTAGCATAATTTTGAATACGTACATTATCTTACTTGTTTTCCCGCTTTGAGGCATCCTGAGACATTTTGGCAGGATTATCTTGCTTTACGGACAAATTTTCAGTAACGTTTAATACATTCTCCTCAATATTTGTAATACTGAAGGTGGGTCACGACTTTATCTTCAGCAGACGACGTGGAAATACCGCAGAACTACCTGGGTCTCGCATCACAGCGGACAGCAATTATCACCGTTTGTACAAATACAGATACCGTATACCGTTAAAAGTGAAAAGTGAAAATATCGACGACACGACAATGCTTTTACCTTTTACATTTACATTGGAATTTTTAATTCGGAGCGAGGTAAACACAACTAGCGTATGTTCGGTATAGCTGTCTCTTTCTAACCCATCGCGGTACTGTCATCCTATCCTAGGCCGTACGTCGGAGTGTAAGCCTTCGTTTTAAAACGCCGCAAAACTTCAATACATACATACACTCGTACCCTCTTAAGTCGCCAAATCCGTGCATCTTTACCTCGCTTAAGTCGCGAAATTTTGTCTCTCTTAAGTCGCGATCATAACCTCAACTTCTTTGTGTTTTAACTGCAAAAAAGAAATATTTAGAGATATACCACAGCACTTGTTATGACGAAAAATGAGCCAACTGAACGAAAAATCAATGTAAGTATACCCAGTCGTGCGTGACAAGTTCAATTTTCCACTTGAATGAATATTTTTTAATTGATTAAATAAATTGAAAGATTAAATATTTTTAAAAAGACACCTAACCTATTTTAAATCAATAAATGTATTACACAATCATTTTTTTCAATAAAAATTGTACATATTCATGCGAGAATCCAATTTCCAAACGTAGTTCTAAAACGAAAACGGGACGGTTTCGCGACCTAATAGGGGGAAACGTGGTGAAATAACAGAGGATGTGAATTAAGCGAAGGTGAAATAAGAGGGGTTCGAGTGTATGTATGTAAATGCAAGAAGGCGCGGGGGCGCTGAATTTTGAACGTTTAAAACTGTGAGGTTAGTTTTCAGTTAGTTTTGTTTTGATTATTGTGAGAGATTGCGAAGTGGTTTTTTGAAATGCGTGAATTTTGCCAAAAATTTCCGAAAACTCAGAACTGTGTTACTTAATTTCTATGTGTTTATTGTCATAAGTGTGTTTTTCGAGCTACTTTTAAATATGTGAGGTGGGTAAGTGAAATATTTTATTCAAACTACATAGGTATTATTTATTGTCAGTCTTTACATAGTTTTTTTAACTGTGGTATTTTAAATAACGTATAATTTATACGGGAACAGTACAAAAATCGACACTTAATCTAATAAAATCGTTTCCAAAAAACAACATTCATAAAAATGATATTTTTATATAGTCTATTGTAGAGTTGTGTTTTGGATATGCACTACCTACAAACATTAATTTGTACATTCTAGTCAATAAATAACCACCTCCTTGAGTAACCCTTAAAGCTACGAAACTTCTATACGATTCCATACCCTCAACGAGCACAGAACATCGTTCAGTTCCATGTCCCATTCCTCCAAGCTGATGCAATCGTCAGCAGACAGCAGATACTTTTTCACAGCGTTATTCCGCCCAATGGGCAACATGAGGGTCCTCGGTCTTGCGCATATGCTTCTGTCTGCCGCGCTGATCCGTTGCTCCGGGCAATTCCTCAGATCCACTGTCTCCAAGGCATTGGAGACCTCTTCAGAGGGGTAGTTCCAGTACCTCATGGTGAAGCCTTCCAGCACGCACCACCTCCTGTTCCATATGGTGCACCCGAGCTCGTTTTCGGTACCGATAGTGAGGAAACCGCTGATCCTGTTGGTGAATTTTAGGCTGGTGTTGATCTTTGCGGAGACGTCTCCGGAGAGGAGGAGCCGAGGGGCGTGTGGTGCATTTTCAGTCTCAGGACGCCCTCGTCGCCGGATCTGGACAGGTCGCTGCTTCTAATGTCGCATTTTCCCCACATGTGGAACGAGGACGGTTTGATGTAGACTGTATCGGAAGGGTCCTTGGGTTTCTTCGTGCTCCTCCGCAAGTGAAAGAAGATCCTCTTGGGTGATGAACAGGTTTTTTTCTGTTCCTGGAAGGGAAATTGGTAAGTCAGTAATTCGTAATGTTGTGACGAAATATTTTCTTTTTGCTTTTTTGGCCCACACTCAAGGTTTATCGATAGATAAAACCTTCGAGAATGTATATGTGAAGCGGCAATGCGAAAGTCAAAAATTTCTCGAAGGTACGGCGCTTCAACGAAGCGGCGTCCGAGCGCCTCGGAGACGCTCGGAAACCGCTATTCACAGAGCGGCGTCTAGCAGCCGCTTCCGTGATTAGTGAGCAGGTGTGAGCGTCGGGGACCGATCGGACCCTTTTAAGAAAAAATCCCCAAACATTCCATTCTGTGCTAGTGCTGAGATCATCGAAACCACCTCTTTCATAGCCGTCGGAGACGAGGGTGAACTTCTTTCCTTAGAATTTTGACGACGATGGATTTAACAATTGGGCGAAATGCGATTCAATTCGCGTCTTTAAGCAATTCAAGGCGCTGCAGCCTGGCGGAGATCCGAGCGGAGCATGCGTCGCGCGGAGACAAGGACGTAGCCAGGGGGGGGGCGACGGGGGCGATCGCCCCCCCCCAAGTGGTCAAGTAAAAACCAAAATAGTCGGGGGATTGCGCTTGCCGTTGCCTCCAATGACTTTTTTTTTGCTTTTTTATTGCATTGGTCGCCCCCCCCCAAAGAAAAATACTGGCTACGTCCTTGCGCGGAGATTGGCCAAATAAAAAAAATGATGCGGAAAACCTTGCGGAGGATCCATACTATGTTCCCGGAATCGACGATTTTGTCTTAAGTCTTAAAAAAAATATATGTTAATACTACATTTTTAAAAAACTAAATGTGTTTTTCTCAAAATCACGTTGTCTAAGTCGGTGGACCAGATTTCTCGGAGTCCAATAGACCGATTTTCTTACTTTTTTTTTCCTTTTTAGCTTAAGGTATAAACTTGTCTGTGACGGATCCTTTTGTCGATATCTGTATTTTTACTATTTTTGAATTTTTACTATTATAGTTCATGAAAGTATAAAATTTTAGTGAGAACCGATACTTAAAATTTTAACGTCCGCCATTTTGTGAGAAATTCCAAAAAAAGGATCCGTCAGAGACAAGTCACTATTCTATGTTTAAAATGGCGTATTGATTTTTGGTTTCAACGCAGCAATCGTGTCCACCGCAAAAAGTCTCCAGTGGGAGTACTTGAATGTGTACTTCCCAAGGGGGGATGGGGGAAGGGGAACCTCCGAATAAAATTTTCTAAGTTGAAGAAAAATAAGACCTTTCATTTGCAAAAAACCTCATCCCTCTACGATTATTCGTTTCCTAAACAAACATTTTCGAAAATACCATTAAAAAACAACCTTTTACCTTTACTACCCCCTTAACCCTCCATTAGTCACTAACGGTGTCTGACACCACTCGCTTATATAGAGACATCCAAAAAAACCGTCATCAACTCTATGGCTATGAACGAGAGAGATGGAAATAGCGGTCATGTCTAAGCTTTTCGGTTATGTCAAACTTTTGACAAGTGACTTTCACAATTTGTAAAATAAACAACGGCTGTCATGTGATGTGACAGTCTTGACAAGTAAATAAGGTTATAAATTCGATTAAGAATAGAAATACGTCTTTTTTTTCTCGGCCAACTTTGATGACTTTTTTTTGGATGTCTATATCGTAGTGCGCTTGTGTATATAACTATAATTCTGGCCGCCATTAGCGCTACCTTCGCGTCATAACTGTCTTAAGTTCAATACGAAATTGGTATGTGGTGTCTACGAATTTTACTGCTGTTTTCGGTGCCTGACTCCGTAGCGATTTTAAACGTCTGAAATAATTTTTCCCAGCAATAAGAGAATTTTTTTGTTTTCAATATATGTATGTATGCATATGTTTACAATTGTTTATTATAATTGATATGTATGTCTTACGAAGTAGAACAGAAAAGACTGTTAGAATTATTGGAATCCATCCCGTCTGAAATGGTATTGAAAATGTTATTGTTGACGAAAGACAAAGCAGGAGTGAATCAGAACAAGATATATCTGAATGTGACGATGAAGAAATAACTCTTAGTACATAATTATCTTTCGTTTATTGGAAAAGATGGGTTCACTAAGTGGAATAAAATGGCACCTCCCAGAAATGTGCGCACAAGGCAAGAAAATTATGTCAATCGTCTACCACCATCTAAGTTACCAACAGGAACAGGAAGTATTTTGTGGTGTTGGATTGTGCAAAATACAAATAAATATATAAATTCAGTAAAATAATAATTCTCACGTGATCGAGATGAAAGATACAGTGATTTGATTGAGATTCAAGCATTTATAGGGTTGCTCTATTATGCAGGTTGCCTATTACTGAAAGCAAATCTGTTTTGTTTTATTATATAGAAATTATTATTATATAGAAATTTTATTTTTTAAATTTCTTCTGTTTTGTAAATTTTGTAAATTTAGAAATATAAATAAAGATATCTATTTCATTCTTATTACGCCCTGTTTTACTAAGTTTCACTAAAAAAAAAAAACTATTTTTTTCTTGGTATATATGGTACATACACTATATTGAATAACACTATATTGATTAATATTGTTAATATATTATTAATATTAAAAAATATACACATATTTATAATTTCGGTGTCATACACCTTAGCGATAATTGCAGTTTGGAAACCGTTAGCGACTAATGAAGGGTTAAGAAAATAAATCATCACCTGTTGCTGATGAATTTTGTTCCCGACCCTCATCGCGTAAACGCAAACGGAAATCTCGAAATCTATGGCCAAGTTGGCGAAGCTGAATTTTCTCGCCACCTCTACAACGCCTTTACCGTCCGCGGTGAGAATTTCGCTGGCTAATACCACGCTCCCGCAAGTGAGAACGGCCAGGAAGTACTCCGTGAAGTCCCTGTGCGATTTTTCATCTTTCCTCCCTTCTTTCGGGTAAAACGTCAAGTTGCTCAGGGTCACCTCGCCGGAGCATTTGCTGCTGATTTCCGGCTCGTAGGACTCGTCTTCGATGTTCTGTATCTCCTTTGTCAAGACTTCCTTCGTGCATGCTGGAAACAAATATATTATGTTTGATTTATATTCTTGTAATGGTGGGTTCATGCAGAAATTTTTAGTAATAAGAATAAGAATAGTAATAAGCATAAAAGTTAAACCTTCGTTTTATAATGACCCAGTTCATGCAGCAAATCCTTATTTTTAAAATTATTACTAAAAATTATGTTTACTGCATGAACTGGGTCATTATAAAACGAAGTGTAACGTTTTATTTATTTCTGGTTCGTGAGGTGTGAAAAATTAAACTCGCACTTTTAAACTAACACTATTTATTTAATTACTACAACTACTGACTAACACTATTTAACTATACTAATTTATTTTTATACAATTTATATTAGAGCGTTGCACGGAACGCCGCGCCGATATTCAAAATAGGAACTGAACTGTCCCGCGTCGAAACCCCGCGTTATATCTCCTTGCGGACATTATCTAGTAGCTTCCGGGCCGATTCCCGAACCATCGGGCAAAAGCCGTGATCTTTCGACGCGGGCGCTGCCCGCGTACGTCATCGACGTTCAGTGGGCTGGATCATCGAAGCAGGCAGGGGCGGACTGGCCCAGCGTTCGTAACAGAAGGTTTAACTTTTATGCTTATTACTATTCTTATTCTTATTACTAAAAATTTCTGCATGAACCCACCATAAGTATGTATCTTTAAATTTGGAATGTAGAAAAACATCAAAAGAAGTTCCAGATATGCCGTTCTACATTCTATCTAACATTCTATTCAAAATGTTTTAGTACGTGTACTGCACCTTCGAAAATAGACACGCCCACAGTTACTAACAAGTCCTACACAAGAAAGTTAAATTAGAAAGTTGTAGGTCTTAAAAACGCGCGTCGAATGAAATTTGAACGAAAATCGGTTCATAAACATTTCAGAAAAATTAAAAAAAAACGTCAAAAATCGCGTTTTCGTATTTTTACTGTATATATTCCAATTTTGTTTGAACAGACTTCTTGTTAACTACAAATATAGCCCACGACAAGCGGAAACTGATCCTTTTTTTCAAAAAATTCAAAAAAGTTTTATTTTTTCGAGTTAACGATTTAAAAAAAAGACGTTTTCAAAAATCAGCTTTTACAGAGGAAAAAATGATCGTACAGAAACGATCATGGACTAATTTTATTCGCGAAGACCTGTACTGTCATGCTATTAAAAAAACCATTAACACAAAAGAAATATTTTCTATTGAAATTTGGGCTGGGCACGTGCCCCTGTGCCCTTTATCACCAGCCGCCACTGGTACATTTACAGATTCGTTAAATGAGTGCAAATACTATTAATTATTTATGTCTGTATTACACCAGATGTTCTCAACTTCTCATCGTGGGCCAACTTTGATGACTTTTTTTTAGATACCTTGCTATTATGATGCGTACGCCTATGTCCCGCGGCACATTTCGGCCAACTGTATTAATAATTCAAATAATTCAAGACTCGATTCCACGGCATGCTTTGGCGACTTTTTTTCTATCTCACCATGGTATAGACCGTATACTTACACGCTACTAGCAATATTTTTTTCTGCTTCCACGAGTTCGACGCTCGACTCGAATTTCTTCGTCGTCCTGCAGTAGTTCAGGGCCTTCGACACCTGGAACATGATCTCGTTCTGCAACGACAGTTCCTTCATGAGCTGGTCTTTCTCTGGACTCTCCGGGATGCCGGGTTCCAAAGGTCCGGTCCTGAAGTTGTTGTTTATGTTCCTTCTGGACGCGCTCAGCATGTACAGACTGCTGGCCTTGGATAACAGCAACGACAGATTGGATGTCCCTATGCTGTCGCTTTTAAGCTGCTCCAGGTTAGTTCTGTGGTTTTCGTCCATGCCCTGTCAAAACGCAGTGTCGGTTCTTGAGATTTGCAAAGAAAAAATGAGATAATAAGTAGGGCAAGGTTGACAAATTGTGCGTTTTACTACATTACTCAATAAGTTCGTAGGTTGATATACAGGCTGTCTGCTAAAAAACGCCGCGAGCCATAACTCCGTTATTTGTAGCCTGATGTTAAAAATCAAAAAACCAGATGAAATGGCTCTAAATGAACTATAAGGGAGACTACTGCAGTGTTTTTCAACTTTTTTCATTCAAGTCATACATACCCTAAAAAGTACAGGCAATAGAAGAAAACGATAAAGGACGAAGACAACAATATTGCCTTTTTTATTTCAATTCATTGCGACGAGACACATTTTTTCACACTAGGATTATTTGGTCAGACGAATGTACATTCAGTGCAAATGGTATTTTTAATAGAAATATTCACTGACATTGGAGCTAAGAAAATCCAAGGGTTATCGTCGAAACTAATTTTCAGCGACGATTTAGTGTGGTGTGGCATTTTGGGTAATAGATTGATTGGACCATTTTTCATAGACGACACCCTAAATCAAGAAAAACATGGTCAGTTATTGACGGAACAATTTTTTTTAGATGAATTACGTATTGCAGAACTGAATAGAATTTATTTCCAGCAAGATGGGGCTCCCCCCTCATAATGCCAAAATAAATACCAATTGGTTAAACACCACATTTAGTGATATGATAGGAACTTATGGACCTATTCGATGGCCTGCCCGTTCTCCAGATCTCACTTCACTTGATTTTTGGTTGTGGGGCTATATTCAAGATCAAGTTTATTTAACACCGCCCGTAAATGAAGAAAATCTAAGGCAAAGAATTATACGTGCTTGCCGCGAAATACCCCCCGATTTTATATTCCGTATTGCCGTATTAAGATATGTCGTATTGCCAGGCATGTCTTAATTACGCCGAAGGCCAATTTGAGCAGCACTTGTAGTAGGTTGAGCATTAGTTGTATAACTACTATCATTTGCTTTGTTAATTTGTTTAGTTGTTTTGTGTCCAACTCTGTTGTACTTTGTTTAACGTTATTTCGTGTTTAACTTTGTTCAATGTCGTATATTGACAAACATTTTGGCACTTTTTCTGCAATAAATGTTTCACAATTCACAAAAGTCAATTTGTTATACATCGTTGGATTTAGAAAACAAATTTGCATAATAATTTACAAAAAAATACTATACATCCAAAAAAAAAACGTCATCAACTCTGGCTATGAACGAGAGAGATGGAAATAGCAGTCATGTCTAAGCTTTTCGGTTATGTCAAACTTTTGACAAGTGACTGTCACAATTTGTAAAATAAACAATGGTTGTCATATGATGTGACAGTCTTGACAAGTAAATAGGGTTATAAATTCGATTAAGAATAGAAATACGTCTTTTTTTTTTCAGCCAACTTTGATGACGTTTTTTTTTGATGTCTATATATTGCCATTTTGAAAACAAAAGTTGAATATCGCGTTTCAGAAAAAAAAAAGTTGAAAAATACTGCAGTAGTCTCCCTTATAGTTCATTTAGAGCCATTTCATCTGTTTTTTTTTGTTTCTTAACATCAGGCTACAAATAACAGAGTTATGGATCACGGCGTTTTTTTATCAAACAACCTGTACATATGGCGTCAGTATTGACAAATCCATATAATTTATAGATAGTGCCAACCTTCGACCGATATGTATCAAAATTTCATGACAATCCAACCATTAGTTTACAAGTTACGGTGGTTTTAGTGGCGCTACTTTTGTAATTTTCCAAACAATGGAAAAATCTGATTTTCGTGTGTTGATAAAGTATCGCTCTTTAGTGGGAAAAAGATCGTTCAAGCAAGCAATGGCTTGGCAAGTGTTATTGGGATTCTGCTTCATCGAGACAAATGGTAGAGAAGTGATTTGGTGATTTTGAACGCGGCCGTACAAACACCGATGATGCTGAACGCTCTAGTCGCCCAAATTCGACAGTTGCTCCAGAAAACATAAAAAAGTACACCAAATCGTTTTGGAAGATCGTAAAGTGAAGTTACGTGAGATAGTTGACACCTTATAAATATTAGATGGCAGTGTATTCGGTATTTTGCATGGACATTTGTCCATGAGAAAGCTCTGTTCGAAGTGGGTACCGCACTGTTGACCAAAAACAACAACGTGTTGATGATTCTGAGCGCTGGTTGGAGCTGTTTAGGTGAAATAAAAAGGATTTCTTCATGCGATATGTTAAAATGGATCCATCACTACACTCCAGAATTGAATCGGCAGTCAGCTGAGTGGACAGCAACTGGCGAAAGCCGCCCAAAACGATCAAAAACACAGAAGTCGGCTGGGAAGGTTATGGCGTTCGTATTTTGGGATGCGCATGGTATAATATTCATCGACTATCTTGAGAAGGGAAAACAGATCAATATTGGATATTACACAGTACTATTAGTGCGACTGAAGGACGAAATCGCGAAAAAAACGGCCCCAAATGAAGAAGAAGAATGTGCTCTATCACCAAGACAAAGCATCGCGTCACAAGTCGATTGCAACATTGGCAAAATTACACGTATTGCACTACGAATTGCGTCCGCATCCACCGTATTCTCCTGATTTAGCCCCCAGCGACTATAACGTGTTCGTGAATCAAAAAAAGAAGAGCCCGAAAGAGGTATGGCTCCAATGAGGAGGCAATCGCCTAAACTGAAGCGTATATTGAAGGTTTGAACAAATCCTTCAATATAAGAAAGGCATGGAAATGTTAGAGAAGCATTGGGATGAATCATCACTCTTGAAGGAAACTATGTTGATTAAAGTCGAATTTTGAAGAGTTTTTGTGTTATTAGTCATCCTACGAATTTATTGAGTGATGTGTTGCATGGATAGGAATAAAACTCCAAACTCGTGCATCAGCTGTCACGCCCGTCACGCCCGTCACGCCAACGTAGCAGCTGTATCCTCATTTTTTTAAGGAAACCTGCCTGCTAAGAGACATAATTTTGACTGAGTGAAGTAAAGAAAACATACGGTCAGCAATGAAAGTATTCACTACACCCACTTTTTTGAAGTTTGCTTAAATTCTGATGATTTTTATATAACAATATTGATTTTTTTGCTTCTGATATGACTACAGCATGTGATATTCTGCGTTTAATAAGCTCAAGTTTATTTAACTATTTAACATAGTTTATTTTCCAACCTTCGAATCAACGTCATGTCTGTCGATTCCGAAGCGGGTGGAAAGTACAGTCAGTGGCGTTATTAGTTACGATGTATGTACAGTAATACGACGGGTAGCGACAAATATAGACATCAAAAAAAAACGTCATCAACTCTGGCTATGAACGAGAGAGATGGAAATAGCAGCCATGTCTAAGATTTTCGGTTATGTCAAACTTTTGACAAGTGACTGTCACAATTTGTAAAATAAACAATGGCTGTCATATGATGTGACAGTCTTGACAAGTAAATAAGGTTACAAATTCGATCAAGAATAGAAATACGTCTTTTTTTTCTCGGCCAACTTTGATGACGTTTTTTTTGGATGTCTCTATATGTAGGTACATTTTTTCAAACGAACTGTGTATTTTATTACGATTGAAATTAAAAAATAAAAATGTCGTTTTTTTTCCATTTTGCGCGAGCTGCCACCTCAGCGCCATCCGTCGAACTAAAATCGCGCTTACTTGAGAAAATTCGTACGCCGCCGACAGGTCCGTGATCTCCCCCAAGGCGTGGTCCAAAAACTTGTGCGGATCGTAGTCCGAGTAGCTGGTGGTCGACTTCTCCGTAGCGCTGGTGCCCGTCGACGACACCTCCTCATCCTCGATCGTCGTCTCCACGTTCATGTCGTCCGTAGACGCTATGAACCGCAGGTCGGGCTGCGGCAGCTTCGCGAGGATGTTCCCGCCGACCCCAGGGAACTTGAAACCCTCCGTGTCGTCCACCAGCTCGCTGCCAGGCGTCCCTACGGAACTCAGGCTCAGCGGCGAGTACGCCGGCAGCGAGGAGAACACCGTGTCGCTGTAGTTGCTGGGCGACTCGGAGCGCATCTTCCTCCTCCTGTAGGAGCGGTCCAGGTAGTGGTTGATCACGCCGTGGTACTTCTCGGTGATGAGGTCGTAGATGATCAGCGAGTCGGTGTTGTCGACGTTCGCTTTCTTCAGCAGCGCGCTGCGGCCCATCACGGGCATGTTCCTATTGGGCCTGGCAGGCGAGTCCTTCGCGCTGGTCACGTGGTCGGAGGTGTTCTTCTCCGCCATGGGCGACTGGGGCTTCGAGAGGTCGTTGAGGACGTTCACCACCCTGCTGCTCTGGTCAGCCTTGGTGATGACCACCTTCAGCTTCAGTCTGGTCTCGTGTTTCGGATCCGGGGAGTCGAGGATCTTTGGGTTCAGGTTGCGCTGGTTGTTCCTGGTTTCGATGGCGTCTTCTTCCGAGCTGGAGTCTGGGTTCGTCCTGAGGTTGTTCATCTTTCTGCGGGATGATTTTTCTGGGGTGACGCCCTTTGAATTCAGGGTGGAACTGTAGAGTGGGGCAGTCCTCGAGGTTATGGAGAGGTCCGAGATGTCAGACATTCTGACGGTCAGGTCTGCAAGATGAGAAAATGTATAGTTGACCTTAAATTTATACTAAAAAATTATACTTAGTTTTTCACCAAGAACTTGAGACTAGAAGTAGAACTAGGAGTTGAGAGGTCACGAGTGGTATTTAAACAATATTAATTAAGAGCAATTTTTGTCAAAGTGGAAAAATCTGAATTTCTCGTATTGATAAAGTATTGCTTTTTAATGGAAAATAAAAGTCTGACAAGTTATTCGAATCTTCAAGTCTAAAAGTGGTTTGCTGAAAAGTCGAAAACCGAGTGCTGGAAAAAAACTCAAAAAGTTGGAAGACGAAAGTGAAGTTGCGTAGATCTACCCTTAAAGATACATAAAAGAGTAATGGTATTGAGAATATTTGTCCAAGAAAGCTCTGTTCGAGGGTATGTACAATGATTTCATACTGGGCTGTTTAGACATTAAAAGGTTTTTTCATGCGACGTGTGACAATGGATGAAACTGGATCTCTACACTCCGAGTCAAATAGTCACATGGAACAACCGGCGAAAGCCGTTCAAAGCGACCAAAAACACAAAAGTCGGCTGGGAAGGTTATGGCGTCCGGATTTTAGGATGCGCATGGTATAATATTCATCGACTATTTTGAAAAAAACAAAAAGGAACAGTAGTGAAACTTACATAGTGCGTCTGAAGGATGAAATCACGAGGAAACGGCCCCAAATAAAGAAGAAAAAAGTGCTCTTTCACCAAGACAATGCGCAATGCATTGTCTTGGTGAAAGAGCACTTTTTTGTCAATGTATTTTGTCAATTTTGAGCCAATGCATTGTCGATCGCAACGATGGCATCATGACACGAACTGCACTTCGAATTGCTTCCGTATTGCACCGTATTCTCCGGATTTAGCTCCCAGCAACTATTACTTGTTCGCAAATCTCAAAAAAATTCTCGCCAGAAGATGTATGGCTCCAATGAGGAGGCGATCGCCGAAACTGAAGCGTATTATAAATGGTTGGAATAAGGAAGGCAGAGGAATGTTAGAGAAAGTTGCTTCATTTTAATGAAAAAGTTGTTTAAGTTTTAATGACAACTTTCCGCTTGTTTTCTCAATTTTTAGAAATATTAACAAAGATTTTCTAGTATTTGACACCGTACAACATCGAGTTTGAAAGGTAATTCAGTATAATCTATGAATTTAATTTAAAAATAAATGTGATTTTGCGTTAAACGTTATCGCGGCAATAAATCGACGTTTGACTGTTATCGGCATACTATTTTTTATTTCTACAGCAGCCTAAATTATAAACACATGTTACGATGTTCCGAATTTTATCTGCAGGTCCAAAGCGACGACATACGAGATGATTTTTAACCTTAGAAAAAAAGTCCTATTGATTCAGATCAGGCGAGTATGGAGGTTCCGGTATTATCGGAGAGTCTCTTTTGGTTAGTTCAGTCGCATATGACCCGAGTTTTTAACCGAGAAATACATTATACTAACCTCGAGGTTTTAATAATATTTTAATAATATCGACTCACTTACGTGGCGTTTCGTCCTTCCTACTAAACTTGGGCCACACATCTTTAATCAGCACTTTTAGATGATACATATGTATGTATGTGTAGTCTTTCGGGTATCTTAATTGTAACGATCTGTAGTCTGTACTTTATTTGTTGTTGTTTCCTTAACCTCGCGTAGAAAGCCTTGGGCGAAAAAACAAACGAATCGTCTCGTTTTTTTGCGCATTCTAATTGAATTCGAACGAAAAAAAGTGTCGTTTTTATTCGCGATTATAATTGACGTTTGTAGGATGAACCTACAGTCTACCAGTGACGAAGACTATTAAAATTTGAAGGGGGTCGTTTATCTTTCGGTGACATTTCAATTTGTCAAATGACATGTCTCTTGACTTTTTATATTTTATGGTTATACATATATTTTTGGCATGTTTTAAATGTAATAAAACGCATTGACGTCTGCTGTGGCCGTTTGGACCCACTCTGAAGGATCCTACTGACCTCAATAAACTGTATTTTCTATTAAAATAATTTAAATTTCATATTTGAATGTCTAAAATTGTATTTGCATGCCAAAAATATAATAAACGTATACAATGCCGATGTTTGGAAAACTACAGGGGCAATATTTAGAATGAGTGTGTCACCCTGTATATCAAAATGTTCGTTTAGAGATTGTTTCAGTATCATTGTATTACGTATTCGCTTATTGTTAGTCCATAATCCTTTGAATTTTATCGTACATTATGGAATATTATGAATTATGATACTTATAAATAGTATTATGATTATATTTTGTATCATACAAGGTGTGCCAGAATATGTGGGAGCGTGAGGTTGGATTAAAATAAACACTATTATTTCTTTTTCGATAGGAGTTCCGATAGGACGCTTCCGAGAGATTACCCACATGATCTGGAACACCCTGTATAATAAAATAATTATTAACGTATACAGGGTTGGTAAAAAGTTATGAAACAAAAAAAATATGTCATATAAAAACGATTGATCTTGGATTTAGACTGATTTTTGTACATTTTACTGCAATTTGTAAACAAAGTAATTCACTTGTTTTTATGGTGGTCACATTCTTAGTTTGTTTTAAATGGAATAGGTATCGCTGAATTCTTATTGAACGTTAAATATTAATAAACAATTAAGTATGTATCTTTCCATTTAAAACAAATTAAGAAGGCGGCCTTGTATAAAAACATGTGAATCAGTTTGTCTACCGATTCCAGTAAAATATGCCTGATATAATTAGAGTTGGCCGGAATACACCGTGGGACAGTACATGTAATACAAGAAAGTAACTAATATTAAATATAGTAACAGAAGCAATAAATTCACACTTTATAACCATATATGTATGTACATATGTAAAACTTACCTTTTTAATTAGCTCGACAACGTAGCTTTGTTGACAATACTATCACAAGCTGGAGAAGATTCGGAAAAACTTTGTAGCATCAGATAAGTTGCTATAGTTGTCTCCGAGAGATTTGTTCGTTATGGTGAAAGTATATGCTTATATTTTGAGGTGTAATACATGCATCATAAATTTGTCATGATTTGGTAAAACTGGTGTCTTTTTTTAATGCATTTTCGAACTTATTTTTAACTAGCTCATTTATTGCGCCAGCTTGTAGCTTGTAGCAGATAATTTATTTCGTCCACTATTTGTAGTGACTCCGCTAACGACAACGCGCTGTTCTGTGATTTTTTTATGGCGTCATACAAACATTTATATGTACTATGAATAGTTTTTGCAGCTGTTTCAACGGACACATCTTGAATTTTTTTCTGGCTTTCCTTGATAGCTGCAGCTTCGGCAAGATTGAATTGTAAAATAACAGCATTTGCTGGAAATGCTCGTCATAATAAAATACGAGTAAGAATGGGTTGTGGTGGTTCGGGAATACCAGGACATTTGTTGTGAAACTATTAAAGGGAAATTTTGAGAGTATCTCTCTGACTAACTAATTCCTAAAGTTGAACAAAAAATATCAGAAAAATTTAAAAAAATTCTTGTACACTACACATAACTAAAAAAATAACGGGTTAATATTCCCCTAGAATTCGCTATGATTTATTAAAATTGCGTGAACAATGATTTTTACGAAAACTGTAGTTGTAGAAAAAGTAACAATGGTAAAAGTTTTGAATTTTCATGATGTTTTCGGTTCAACTTTAGATATTTCTCATGTCTAGGATTTTTTTTCCAAATCGGTTCAATTAGTCAGATAAATACGCAGATAATTGTATTTTTAAAGGGTCCAGGACTTTTAGATTATTTAATTTTCTTTAATTTGACCTCTTTTCGAGCCTTGTACGATGATTTTTCGCCGAATTATCGCTGTTTAAAGCAAAAAAGTCATTTTTGATTTTGTTTATTCACGGTTTTTTTTAAAACATCGAAAATTTACCTTTTTTAACGATACTTTTTCACAGTCGACATACCACTTTCAGCTTGAGCTTATTAGATGCATAATTTCACAAATTCTAATCCTATCAGAAGCAAAAAAAAAAACTGTACTTAGTACAAAAATGATCAGAATTTAAGCAGTCCTCAAAAAATGGGAATACTTTGTTGCTAACTGTACGCCTATTTATAATATACCAAAATTGGAGGCCCTAGCTTCAATTTTTATGTGACAGCACTGTTCCAAACTTCCTAGCCACCCTGTGTATGATACATTTGTTATGCCAAAACGCAAACGAACTGCAACTTACGTTACTTAAACTTACTTCTACTTACTTACTTAGTAACTCGCTTAAAAGTTACTTAAACCGCAGTATAATTCACGTTGTAACCAGATAGTGCCCCACCATATCCCACCGGCAGATTCTCCGAAACTTTTTGCTCGCCCCACGAAAACTCCCGCACGTATTAAGAGAGTCCGCGGATTCGGATCGTCTTATAACCTCCTTTGTTTGATAACGGCAATAATTCGAGTGCAAACAATAAATAATTGTGCATCATCGTCGATTACATTCTGCACGCTGTTTTCGAGCGATTTGTCGATAAAAATTTGAGTAGTAAAGGCCTTATCGGGGTAAACAAATTGTTTTGGTACCACGGTGGCTGGAAACTCGAATTCATTCCGTAAATATTGCAGAGTGAATCATTGCCCGGTCAATATTGGTATCGGACAAATAGGGAATTTGTTATTGATGTGATTATGCAGATGAGGGTTGTAAATTAAACTAGCAGGCAGTGGCGGTCCGTGCTAAAAAAATGGGGGGTTTAGTAGGGTCGAATCTGAAAATTTTAAGGCTCTTATAAATCTTAAAAATCTTATCCACTTTTTAAAATTTTTCAGGAAGAAGGAATAACTGATTTTTCACTTTTTAAGTGACGACGCTCTGAAATTTTTTTTGGCATTTGTATTAGAACTTTACATTTGCTTCTCAATTGGTGAAATGGCAGCACAACAATATATGAATCCAAGAAATTGAATTCAAATTTGGATAATGTGTTTTGATACAACTTTTTTGGATAATGGTCGTTTTGTTCCAAATTATTCGACATAATATTAGTTTTTACACTAAAATTCATGAAGTTCAGCTAAGAAAAGGAACTTGGAAACAAACTCAATCAATTAAAAAATGTATGTAATATAGTAGTTCATAATCAAAATAAAAAGCTGCACTAAATACTTAGAATACGGTTTTATTATCATCATTAACTGATGAAGTGAAATATTTTTATAATGAACCTAAAATTTCAAAGTACAAAAAATGTTGACAGTAAAAAGTTCTAACATTCAAACACCTTCTCCTAAGGAATGCGAGTTTTGAAACAATTCACAGATTCCACAATTTAAAATAAATACGAAAATGTGAGTTTTATATCACTATTAACATTTAAAATGGTGTAGTTCAACACGATGAGCAAGATAGCGCCACTAACTCTATTTCGAAAAATTATGGATAATGTGAGTTTTACATCTGTGCCCCTCATTTATATACACTCGAACCCCCCTTAAGTCGCCAAATCCGTGCATCATTACCTCGCTTAAGTCGCGAAATTTTGCCTCTCTTAAGTCGCGATCATAACCTCAACTTTTTTTGTGTTTTAACTGCAAAAAAGAAATATTTAGAGATATACCACAGCACTTGTTATACAAAAGGAGCCACGAACGAAAATCAATGTAAGTATACCCAGTCGTGCGTGACAAAGTTCAATTTTCCACTTGAATGAATATTTTAAAGATTAAATATTTTTAAAAGACACATAACCTATTTCAAATCAATAAATGTATTACACAATAATTTTTTTCAATAAAAATTGTACATATTCATGCGAGAATCCAATTTCCAAACGTAGTTCTGAAACTTTTACAGGCGGCGACTTAACCGGGACGGTTTCGCGACCTAATAGGGAGAAACGTGGTGAAATAAGAGGGGTTCGAGTGTACTTTATGTATTGTTTAAATTTTCTTATTTTAAGGGATATAAAGAAAGTCCCAAATTTTTAGGTGACATTCAAAGAGCTGTAACTTGGGGAAAAATTGCCGTGGAGAAAAACCTGGAAGAGGAAATCGAAGCTCCAAGTTTCTAGTTTTTGGCTCTTGAGTTTAAATTTCTTTAGTGTCAGCAGTTTTTGAGTAATGATAAGAATATCATCGAAAACAATTTTTTTCGAAATTTTTGCTTGTCTTTTGAAAGGTTCAATGACTACAACAAATTTTTTTTTCGATAATTTCATCATAAAGCTTGTCATCACAGTCATTTTTGACTTTGGTAATCAATTTCTCGGGAAATAATGAACGTAAAGAAAATTCAAGTAGGGTTTTGAAAACTACAAAGTATCCTTTACAAGTTGTAGTCATTAGTTTTTGCTAAAGAAAATTATTCGAAGCGAAATTGTTGATTGAGAAAAATGTAAAAATTGGATGATTGGGGATATTTGCATAACTTGACATAATTTTGCAAATAATGGATATACTAAGGATATTGGCTGCAATTTTTCAACCTTAGAAGTACCCCAAAGAAACCCTGATAGTTTCAAAGCGCTGCGATTTTTTTTCATAGTGTTCGGAATGGTTGAAATTCATTCATTCAATGGTTCAAAGCAAAAAAGTCATTTGCAAAGCAAAAAAATGACTTTTTTGCTTTGAACGGCGATAATTCAGCGAAAAATCATTGTAATATAGGTCAAATTAAAGAAAATTAAAGTTTCGATAATGAGGTTATCGAAAAAAAAAAATTATTGTGGTCTGTGGAGCTTCTAAATTTTATAATTTTTGAAGCGGTCTTGAAAACAATTGCTTTTTCCAAATGGTCTGTTAGAGCAACGTCTAGTTCAGCTTAACTAACTCAAATCGCACTAACTTGTACGTGGAATGCAACCTGCTGGATTTTATTAGCGGAATGGTATACGCAAGGAAATTCTTCTCTCCAATTTGTGAAATGTGTCTATGTATTTGTGAAACGTAGAAGCTTTCCAACGTGCAAAACCTTCGACACAACGTCGTGTCTGTCGATTCCTATGTGGAATTGTACTTACATAGGAGTTACAAGAGAAATGAGCCCTGGACAAAATCCATCAGCCAGGGGTAAAACTACTCTTGGTGCACTGTAGCTCTTTATCGAGCTCCAAGTTTTGTCTTATTTAAGTCTCTTAGTTCCTGCCAACCTAAACGCGACAAAGTCGTATGACAACGTCACTCGCGAAATCGACAAGTCAAAATCAAAAGTTTTCAAGACCAAAGCAAAGCTTCACACGTTTTCCCACGACATGGCCGATCCGAATCTGGTGACGACCTGCACGTTCCACGGCCAGGAGTACCTCTTCAAGATGAACATCCTGTGCAACAACCTGGAGATCCTGATAACCGACAAGAATTCCGGCGAGGAATGGCAGTGCGGTTATGACGCGACATGTAACTTAAAAATCCGTTAAGGCCCCTCGCAGTGTGTCTCACCGTGACGAATTTCTCTTGCAGATATCGAGAATCTCACCCAGAAGACGGGGAATTTCAAGCAGTTCGACATTTTCGTGGCCATGATCAAGTCGGGTCTTCTGAGGGTATGTTCGACCTTGAAAAATTAAAAGAAATCAGTTCCGCAACATTGTTTTAACACGAGCCGGCACTGATTTGTATATTTTCAGGGTAAATGATCTAACTTTCGGTTTTATTTTTCCTCGTACGCACGTCGTAAGGGATAGGGTTACAAATTTCGATGGTATTTTCCATTTTCTTCCGCTTTTAAAGATGTTTATTGAAAGTTACTGCCCTCTGTAGACAATATACACCTGTTTAATAAAATACGTCTTGGCGCGCTGCGCCGCCGGTCAAATAGCGACTGAGCGAGAACTAATTCATTAGAGCCCCTATACACTCGAAATATCACTTAGTCCTGCGTTTTCAGACAAGCGAAAGTGTCACCTTGGATCTGCTAACTTTCGAGGACTTGGAGCTTTTGAGGTCCAGAAAGTTGACCAAAACCGTGGGTCCGAGCAACAGCAACAGGAGATACCTCATCGTCACCTACATAGTTGAGTTCGACAAGTACGTTTTTACCCGCTTTTTCATTACTGTTAATAGTCTTGAATAAAAAAAAAGGAACATAAATGCAAGTTATAAATTGAGTAAAAAATGCGTGACTAAAAAAAATCTTTGAAATAATGTTTAATGTTTCTTAATAATTTAAATTCCACCCTAATTTAGGATAAGGTACCCCCTACCCCTGGAGTATTGCGGCCCGCCCGACCCCGTCATCCTCCAAGCCACCATACGCCGATTGGAGCTGGAATTGTCGAAGACCAAAGAGGAGCTAGCTCTAAAAGCCAGCAACAGCGAGGCGAGGAAGATATACTTCCTTCAAAAACGGTAACTAGTATTAAATTCGTATGTGTAACTAGAAGATAGAGGGCGTTACTTACGTATCACCTCTCGGATTCTTCCGGCCAGGCACTAAGCCGATCATTCGTCGTCGGATATACCGCGCTGATGAGACCCAATGAGGTGGAAACCGGGATATCTGTGAGTGACGAGGAGTGGAATTATTTTCATTTGTTTTGTAGAGTGGATGAGCTAACTGAAGAAAACGTCCAGCTGCAGGAAGAGGTTCGCCACCTGAGCAAGCTGCTGGAGAAGAAACCGAAGACCCACGTGGTGTCCCTCCAGAAGGCGGTGAGCAACTTGGAGAGATGCGTGGTCAGCGAAAGGAACTCCCACCACGAGCTGGTCGAGAGGCTTCGCAACGACAAGGAGCACCTGGCCAGGGAGCTGGAGAAGGTGAAGTGCTCGGAGAAGAACCTGAAGGCGAAGCTCACCAAAGTCGTGCATGAGTCGAGGTAGGAGGGCTCTTACGTTCATTTTAGTTCAGGCCATTCTATCAATTTTTAGGTGCTATAACCGTTATATACGGGTAAATATCGCCGTACTAACTGTTTGTCACGTGACAGGGCTGTACTTAGATTAGGTTAGGTCCAATATCACGTGACACCGTCGTTTCATATACCAAAATCCAGAATCACTGTTGAAGATGCAATCAAACGTCATTATCTAATAATAGGTTATTAGAACTCGAAGAGGCATGGCTGTTCACATGTCTTGTTTAGATTTATCTGAAGAATTAATAGTTCTTCCACAAAACGTACAAACTAGGTCATTTCCCCTAATACGTAAACCCCCATGAAAGTCAGGAGAGTGTCAATCCATATTTGAAATAGATCTTGTCTATTTTTGCGTTCTCTTGGCATGTTCAATCCGCCCTTATGTTGCCCAAGCACTCTAAATCACGATGACACTGATACGCGTAACGAAACACTCGGTATATACCTCATAGACAAATGGCACACCGCGGGTATTCTCGACGGAGCGGATTCTAAACTGGTTTTATTGCGATGTGATATGAATGATATGTTATTGCAAGCGCACACCACTACCCATTTCGGACCTCTCGTATGTCAGACGCGGACAGTCTATAATTCGCTGTGTTTGCGAGCCCTTATTGAAATTGCTTATTTTAAATTATTAATTACATGGTCTGTATAGACTCTTTCACACACAATGCCGTGTTCCCCCCGATGCGGTCCTGTTACTCTCCGCGACTTAGCGTCTTTAGTAATAACTGTTTGTTGCGTGTCAGGGCCGTACTTACGTTAGGTTACGTCCAATGTCAAGTGACACTGTCGTTCGATTGTTTTCTTTGACACCAGCATCACAGTCGGCGGAAAAAATGCCACACTTTTCAAATATCTGATTGCATTATATACGTATTAAGTTCATTTTACAGTTATTATGAAAACTTTTAGGTACTATAACCGTTATACAATAAACCGTCTTTGGAACCCGGATTCAAACGTTTCATTATTTATTTCTGAAAACCAAAATAAATATGGGGGTTATCCACTTTTGACAATCACCCCGTTCATATATAAACAAAAAACAACAAGAATAATTTAAATCACAAAAATATGAAGTAAGTCTAAAAGAACAAGAACTGGAAGAACAAAATTCATTCAAATACACGTTAAAATTCGTGAGAAGTAGACGAGATTTATTCCAGGATGGGTATCGGGGATCAAGTAAACAGAACGCCGTTAGTACAGAGAGGATCCTACCACAGCATCCGAATGATGTACAAGAGAAGCAAGTCGCCCTTCTCCGAAGGCTGTTGTGACTCGAAGAACAGGACGTATAACCACAAGGTGGAAATGAAAAAATCGCAGCCACAGTGGGAACAACCCAGGTGATTTGTTTTCACTTTTTGATAGTAACTGTCGTAGTCTTTATACGGTTCTTGTCCAGAACTTGCATATAATTCCCTGTTTTATTTTTTCCTTTTAAAAGTGCAAAGAAATATTTAACTCAAACTCTTCGTGCGTTTTCGGGGGTTACTCGCGGAATAAGAAGGCCTCAGTGCTTACGAGTGACGTCATTACTCGGAGGTGAAACTGTTTTTTAGCGATATCTTTTCACACAATCGATATGTCACCTTCAACTTGGGCATAATTTCCTCGGCGACCAGGAACACAACACACATAAATATTTTTTAGATAGTTATACCGAGAAGCACAACGCAAGTAGTGTAAAAAAAATACTGTAAAAAAACAAAACTAGATACGTCAGTTTAATCTAACTTTATATATAAAAATGAATGTTTGTCTTTATGTCTCTTATGCCTTCCTAAACCGTCCATCCGATTGCGATGAAACTTTGGGGAATGGTTGGACGCATGCTCGAGAAGGTTTTTGAGTTAGTAAAACTATGTTCCGATAGATGGCGCGCGCGTCGTTTCACCGAATGTTTGTTGTAACGAAATTAGTATTTCTTTAAATTTAGTAAACGGCACAGCAAGGCGTAACGGGTATGGCTAGTATTAAATAAAGCTCTGATCTACTGAACACTTAAACCACAAAAACTTGGGATAAAAGATCTGTTTCACGCGACACGAACGCCTAACCTAAAATATATTTGCCGCCTTGTTCCACTAGACCTCTAACTGCTTACGTCACCGAAAATTACATCAGAGCGCCTTGGCCTTCTTTCTCGCGGGTAATGTGTTCGGGTAGTTAAGAAACCGCGGTTTCCTCGCCAGGGGTTCGAAGAGTGTCACGAAGATGTGCCGGAGCCGGAACAGTTCCAGTTCCAGCACGAAGTACGTCGACCCCGACGACTTCCCCAGCCACGGGAAGATCAGGACGCCTAGTCCGACACCCAGGAGGAGCAAGAGGAAAATCGCCAGGTCCAGGTGCAGCTCGGTGGACTCCAGGACGAGCTCCGTCAGCTCCAAGGGGTCCCCTAGGCGGTTCCGGAAGGGCGAGTTGGACTACAAGAAACTGGAGGAGAAGATCGTGGAGTTGCAGAAGATGTTGAAGAACAACGCGGTTTGCGACAAGGAGTGATATATGTTTTTTATTCCAAGGGGTTGTTTTTGTGCCTTACCGTGACATGTTTATGGCCTATATACCGAACGTTTTCGTTTTACAGAGCATATATATATTTTATACATAAAACAATTAAATGTCGTTTAATTTGAATGGAATATTTGAATAGTTCCTCTCCGGCTATGCGTTTGAAATGTTGTGATCTAACCCTCAATGCGGAAGTTAATTTTTGCAGAAGATTGAAATTGTTTACTGTTATTTTTTTAACATGAAACAACAAAATGAAACTTCAATAACATTTACTGGAAAGTCTTCTGGAATGGCCCGGATTTAAATTAAAATTTCTTGTTTCAAGTCTTTAATGTCATCTGGTTGATTGACATACACTTTACATTTTAAATACCTCCATAGAAAAAAGTCTGAGGGATTTAGAACCGAGGTGTGTGCTGGTCATTCAATTGCTCCTCTTCTGCCTATCCAGTGTCCCGGAAATTGTGCATTTAAATACTCCCTGATATTTGCCACAAAATGTGGTGGTGCCCCATCCTGTTGGAACCACAGTTGTCAGTTAATAACATAATTTTTACTTGAAAACAACAGTCTGCCAGATGGAATAATGTGATTTCTCAGCAGATGTAAATATTTTTCAGAATTTAAATTTCCGTCTATGAAGAAAGGTTTCGACTATATGTCGTCCAACAATGCCTACCCAAACATTAACTCTTCGGGGATTTTGGGTATCATACATTTAAAATCAGCACCGAAATTCAGTACAATTTTTATTCAAATATCTCGAAAAGTACATTATGCACCATTTTGTTATTTTATCATGTCGTAGTGAACACTGCAAGGAATCATAAAAATTGGTTTAATTCGGTACAACTGAGGACTTAATACACTTGAATTAGTGTAATGTCCAATAATAAAAAAAAATCAACGCACCATATTTAAACATAATTTAATCACTTATTCCCTTAAATAACTTTACAGCCTTACGCCTTCTATAATTGTCCTAAGAAAAATGACTAGGCACCCGTTAAAATTACTGTTGAAACTTAAATATTTTATTTACATAGAATAAACCTAACATCAGCAGACTGCTCTGCCTTTCCACGAAGGGGTAGTCCCAGAATTGTTCTTCTACGTCGCTTACCGCCCTTAGAATTAAACTAGGATTATTACTTCTATTGTACAGGAACGGTTTAGGATGCCGGAGTGTATTTTGCGTCGTACTGTCTGTTGCGGGCGTTTCCCCTGCTGAACCTTGAGGGGCCGGTGGTGGGTTCTGGTGGGGTGCAGGCGGTTGGCGGCTCTTCTCTTTGTACCCTATTTTTCCGTCTGAAATGAATAAGAAATACATAGTCATAGGTTTTTATTGCAACTGTAGGTTTTACGTATCATGGGTGCCGAACTGTGTGTTTTTTAGTGTCGATATTTAAGGTAGGATGTTTTCTTTTCAATATTATTTATTTGTAAGTGTGCTGAGTGGTGCAAGTTGAGTCGAAAATCGATGATTTATATATGGTTATACCACTTGATATAACAGAATTGGTTAATTTAGGAGTGAAATCGATAATAAATGGTAAATCAAGAAGCAAGTGTGAAGAAGTATATAAGAATTTTGAAAAATGGTGTTGATTGAAAGGTGTAGAAAATGTTTGTGAGAAGGTTTTGTTAGCGTATTTTGAAACGATGAAAAACTATAAAATATCTACAGTATGTACTACCTACTCAATGTTAAAAGTAGAATTAAATGTCAAAAGAAACATTGACAGAAAGTATATACCACATTATTGTTACTGTTTTCATACGAGGTAGTTTGAATTTTTTCCATATGATTCCTATATTTTAATTGAAATCCCTCTTGAATATCATAAGTAGGGTTGTAATGGTAATGTAATTTGTTATGGTGCATCTACAGATCCTTAACAAAGAAAGAAAAAAGTCCTAAAATGAATACTTCTTGAGTTATCTAGAAGAAAAGAGGGAAACAACGGATGTTTTAGTTTTTTTTTACTATTTGTGTAATAACAAATTTTCCACAACTTTTGTCAACTGGCGCATATGGAAATTATCATTTCTTGTAATTTTTCAGAGGTATTTTAATAAAAATTATGGATCATATGGAAAAAGTCCGAACCAAAACATTTATCGGCTGGTCTACAGTTTGTTTTGGAAAATATTACTTACATTCATTGAATTAAATGAATCTTGAAACCGAGAAATAGATACCCACTAAATTTCTATCTATCAAATTCTTATCTATATTTATTTATCTTGGATATAGATTAGGATAATCCCCTTATAATAATAATAACAATAATATTTCACACTTTACTGTACGATAACAATGACTAGATCAAAATAAAGTCAACGTTTATGTAACTCACTGCGGGTTCAAAAAGCAAGCCAATGAAAAAACACTTTACCTAAATCTCCTATCATCCTGGACAACTCCCTGATATGCGCCGCCTGCTCTTCTGACCTGATGAACAATTCCCTGAGTGCGTTTTGTATCTCGGACATTTCTACACGTTTAGCTTCCTCCTTTGCGGCCTCTTTCCTCGCAGATCTAAAAAAAGAGACACTCATTAATGTGTTGCATACAAAACTAGACTGTTCCTTTCCCTTAGACCTACCTGTTATATTCGGAGAGTAGCACTCCGGCAGCTATTATAAATATAATGGCTTCGCCTAGTAAATTAGCGCCCAGCTCTATTGCCATCGCCTCGTTCAGCACGGGGGATGTTCACGGGCTTGCCGAGATTCAGTATCCACATTTTCAGCTTGATCTCGCACCAGTTGTAAACTAGAAACAGAATGGACTATATCTGTGAAGGCGCGTTTAATAACTCGTTTCTTACAGTGAGCTGGAGGCATACAGACGTATTTTCTGAATACGGGCGAATTTTTTCGCGTTTTCCTTCACTACGGTCGCAATGGGTTTGCTAATTTGTCTCAGCAGCAGGGCGCCGAGTTTCGCGGCTGGGAAAGCACCGATCACCATTTTAACGCTTAAAAATTATTCCATTTCAAAATATGAGATAATCCGTCACTTTTGGAGGTTATATCCTCTTCTTCTTCTCGTGGTAGCTGTCGCAGCACGGAATAATTGTTCGAGAAGAGGCTTTGTACAGAGTAGATTATAATTTTATGGTCATAGTTTGTAAATATATATATATATACGATCTCGTGACACGGTGCATAATTTTATTACACACAGAATTTTATGCGAAATGCAAGGTGACATCTTAAATTTGTTGGATGTATTCCACCGGGATTTAGAATAGGCTAGAGGGAAAACGTACATAGTCACAGTGGCACACCAAATGTCAAGCGGCCATATTGGTGTAACTGAACGTCTTTTTTTATGGGTCAATAGAGTTTTGAAAAATCTCGTTTTTCTCACAAAAAGCTGGTTTGCAAAATTATTGTGCAAAAACTATGGGACCGATATGGATGAAATTTGGTATGCTGTTTTATTACATCAGCAAGTTTTGTGAGCAATTATCTGAAACTTGTATGTATAATCTAAGTGGTCGAAAAAAAATCTTGAAAAAACGTATCCTTTTTTCAATTTGTGTCCAATTATTGCAACACTGTATCCTACTACACCCTTTGGAAAATTTAATAAAAAAAATGAATATTCGAATGAGTTTTCGAATTATCCAGAAGAAAAGAGGAGGAAAACGGTTATTTTAATTGATATATATTTTATTTAACCCCTTGACTGCCGACAATAAAGATCTTTGTTTTTTTTTTCGATTTGGCTCAAACTGCCGGAAAATCTTTGTCCTATTAAGTCACGACCTGGTAATATGTAAAATTTTATATGGGTTTTTTTTTTTTGTACGCTGAACACGATCCCGGGGTTTATTGGGTTCTATTTTGTACCCAAAACAGATTAGAGCTCTAAGGAAAATACCTGTTTTTTCAGTTTTTAAAAAAAACCTTTGTCCTCATACACTCAAGTTATGTGCCGAATTTAAAGTGTTATTTTGACAAGCTGTATCATTTCCGTGGTATTTTGACCCACTGAAGGTTATGGTGTTGTCACAGTTTGGGCCAAGTGCTCCTAAAGGCCAATATTGGGGAGAAATTGAACCAAAAATGTCTTAGTTTATGACATGAGGAAAAACTGTTTTAGTTTCTCTTCAGAAGTTTGTATATCATTCAAAAATTCAAGGATTGAGGCGAAGATTGGACAAGATTTTCTTGGACTCAATGCGTCCAAATACGTCGGAAATATGTCTGAATAAAATATTGGAAAAGTGTAGATTGAGGATTTATGTGGTGATTCAACGACAAAATTTAGACTTATGATGATTTGGCGTATTTAAGAGAAATTCCGATAACACCATGTTGATTAGTGGCTCAAAATACGTTGGAAATGATAAAAGTAGCAAAATGTTATAAATCGAGCCATTTTTTGGGCAACATGTTCAGCGGGTTCAAAATATACATCGAAAATGATACCTGAATGTCTAGTTAAAGTTGTCAAAGTTTTTAAGTTCGGCTCAGTGCACATTTCAAGAAATTACCGTGGTAGTCAAGGGGTTGTTAACAACAAACTTTTTCAACTGGTGCGTACCGAAATTATCATCTCGTACAGACTCCAGAGGCATTTCGATAAAAATTAGGGAACATATGGAAAGAGTCCAACCCAAAACAGATAACGCCTGGTCTGGAACGACTTTTATCTAGGGCTGCCAGACCTCCCGATTTCTTACTGTCCCTCCCGGTTTTTAAACTAAGCCAAAATACTCCCGATTTCCATTATTTAAATCTCCCGAATACTTCCGAATTTCCGAATTCATATATCCAAATTATTCAGATAGGTATAAAAAATGAGTCTCAGGCGCCACTTAACACGGCGGGGCGGTGGGCAAAGTGGGCGTCAACCTAGGGCGACAAACTGCTCTCAGGGCGGCAAATAACCAATCCTCAATTTCTTATTCATAAAGAAATTGCCTTAAAAATTGTGTAAAAATAAATAAAATGCAAAACTTATTCTTGTGAAGGTCTATATTTTTGTATAAATGGATTTTTCATTGAAATTCTGAAGTGCCAGGAAAACGCGTGACTGTTTTGACGCGTGATGATTTTCAAATTTTCGCCTGCGGCGCCATTTTTGTGAAGATAACCCGATTTTTATTTTTGAAAATCTAACAGCCCTACTTTTATCTGAAACCCCTATGCAACGCCTATGTATCGCCGAGACTGTACCTCGCTCAACTTCACGAGCGTTTCCGCTTCCCGACGTTTGAATAAGCGCAAAGAAACGTCTAAAAAACGTCACTTTGACAGAAGTCACGTAAAAATTCTCACCGGAAAACTTTTTTTGAAAGAAACATGGTCAAAAATTCAAAGTAGTCGATTACAACGCATCATCCTGTATGTTGAATAATACATTATGTTGTCACATGAAAGGCGATAAGCTAAAATTACGAAATCCGTCCAAAAAAAAATATTTGTCGCCTGCTTTTTATCGTAATTGTAATTAATATAATAAGTTAGGTTTTCGATAACCGCTCGAGATGGGCGAGCAGCGCAAGTGTTCGGGAAAATGCGCGTTCGGCGAGTCGCCACAAGTCGTCGAGATGGAGCCGAAGCCGCTGCTAACCTCCGAGCCGATCTGGCAAAAAATCCAAGATTACTACAACGAGAACGGCAAGAATATCGTTATCAAGGATTTATTCGACCAGGATCCCGGCCGTTTTGATAAATACAGGTCAGTTTTCGTTTGTTTTCGTTCGGCTTTTATTCCGTTTTTAATAGACTGCCCGACTTCTACGCCCTTTATTTGACCTCTGCCGGTTTTCTTTAACTTTCCGCGATTTGTTTTGAATTTTACGCTTGTTCACGCGCCCAAAATTTCAGAGTATTATTTATTTTATTGATCTGCAAATTTTAATATGTAATATTAATTGTTGTTAATAAAATGTTTGCGGTTCTGCTGGTTGTTGAAAGTAAAACCGACGCTTTTTTAAAACTCTTATTAACATAATTATTTGCTTGTAATGTTAATTATTTTGAAATCGTGTTAAGTAGGAGCTAATCATAAAGTGATTTTGCTATAGGGAGATATTTATCGGTTTGTTTATATACGCCGTGATTAGATATAGATATTGCATTGGTTACAAGAAAAATGAATTATTATTTTGGCGTTATGTAAAATATATATTTTTTTTCCAATGGTCTTTGAAAAAAAAAAAATAAAAAAAAAATGTAAGATACAGAACAGAAAAAAAATAGTTTTGTATATACAGGGTGTTTGTTTTTATTTACATATGTACAAATCCATATAATCATAATTTTGCAAGATAACCGGTTAAACTTTTTTTTTTATTTTAAAGGGCATCGAAAATTGCTTCTGACTACTGTCATTTGTAAGATGGAGTTTCATGGCCTGCTACTATTTGTTTTATACCCCCCAATTTCAATATAACTATCCACAATCTATACAAATCCACTTTCAATACAATCTCAAAAGTTGACCAAAATAACGAATTTAAAAGCCGCGAGGCGAGTCAAGTGTGCCATGGAATTATGTTAAGACAGTTGAATGTGATCTGACATCACTTAAACTTAATTTTGACCTAACTGTAGTAAACAAAAAAAATTTTTTTTTGTCTAGGACTAGTTTTAATCAATATTTAAATTTTATATTTAAATTACCTTTCTAACAGCTGTTAATGGTAGCAACGAACTATTGTTGTCTCGTTCTTCTTCAAAATAGCGTGTTAAACGTGCTACTAAGTCTTGGTTTTTGACAATTTTGTCATTCGAGAGAGCGACAACTACACCGATTGTTCTAAGTTATATTTTTGTACCTACACTCTGAATTTCAACATTTAATAACCAAATTGAAGATGAGGAACAGTAAAGAATAGTTTTGTATATACGGGATGTACTATTTTTATTAACACGTCGCCCGCCACACGCTTTTTGTAAAAATGTATTAAGAGGCCATACTAAAAAAATACATTATCTGAAAATCTTTAATAAAAAAATGTAATTTTTGTTTATAATACCTTAAGAATTTCCGATAATTTTTTTTTGTGTTATAAACTTGTCACTCAATCATATATTACAAAAATATATTTATAAATTTCAAGTAAAATTATTGTATTTTTCATGATGTTTAACTAATAAATTGTCATCTTGTAAAATTGTGTAATATTTTAACACGCAGAGTTGTATATCACTTACGAACGTTTCAGTTTGAAAATCGCTACCCCCAACGATGGCGACATCCTCATCGACTACTCCAAGAACCGCCTCAACGACGAAGTACTCAACCTCCTCTTCGACCTGGCGAGGACGAGGAAGGTCGAACAGGCCAGGGCGGCCATGTTCAGCGGCGGGAAGATAAACATCACGGAGAATAGGGCCGTCCTCCACGTGGCTCTGCGCAATCGGCGGAACAAGCCCATATTCGTCGACGGAAAGAACGTGACCGGTGACGTGAACGAAGTCCTCGCTCACATGAAGGAGTTCACCGAGTCCGTACTCAGCGGACAGTGGACCGGGTAAGGAGGTTAATGACCACGCTTTTCGGCAACAAAAAGAAGGATGAAAATACATTATAAAACCGACGATATACAGGATGTTGCATGATTATTGACACGCAAAAAAAATACATACCGTGTACCGTCAATCGTGGGACACTGTAGATCAACGGTTTTATAATGCATGCAACTTTTTTTCTCAGTTACTCCGGTAAGAAAATCACCGATGTGGTGAACATCGGCATCGGCGGTTCGGACTTGGGCCCCGTCATGGTCACCGAGGCATTGAAGCCCTACAACCAGGGACTGAAGCTCCACTTTGTCTCGAACATCGATGGCACTCACTTGGCGGAAGTTCTGAAGGTGGTTGACCCAGAGACTGTCCTATTCATCATCGCCTCCAAGACATTCACCACATTGGAGACTTGCACGAACGCTGGCTCCGCCAAGACCTGGTTCCTGGAGAAGGCTGGCGACGTAAGTTTCTTATCTCCTATCTAAAGAAACTGGTGATAGTGGCGTTTGATTCCATTTGGACTCAAGTCGGTTTAAAAAAAAAGTATGTCTTCGCCAAATTGTGTTCGAGGTGTTTACGTCGTTGGCGTCGGTATTATGTTAATAATAAAACGTCACACGTGTAAATATTAGCCAAATAAATTTTGTTATCATTGTTATTATATAAAATTATGTTTTTTTTTATATTTGTAGCCAGCTGCCGTGGCCAAACATTTCGTGGCGCTGAGCACCAACGAGGTGAAGGTGACTGAGTTCGGCATCGACAAGGCCAACATGTTTGGGTTCTGGGACTGGGTGGGTGGGCGTTACTCGCTGTGGTCGGCAATTGGACTCAGCATCTGCCTGTCGATCGGCTTCGATAACTTTATCCAGCTTCTCGAGGGGGCCAACTTCATGGACGAGCATTTCCAGAACGCTCCTCTGGAGAAAAACGTAAGCAAACCACAAGGTTTTGTAACACAGGCGTATGTAACGCGTTTATTTTAGGGCCCCATACTGCTTGGTTTATTGGGCATTTGGTATCACAACTTCTACGGGGCTCAAACGCATGCTATTCTTCCCTACGACCAGTACCTCCACAGGTTCCCCGCCTATTTCCAGCAGGGCGACATGGAGAGTAACGGAAAGTACGTCACCAGAGGTGGAGAAGTCGTAAGTAGTTTGTATGGTGTAATAATGATGTATTTCAGTGGCAGTAATGCAAAAATTGCAGGTTCAAGTCATCAAAAAAGCACCATTTATATTTTAAAACTTCAATCGAAATAATAGTAGTTCAATTGTGACAATACATGTATATATTTGTTACTATCCGTTGTATATACATCGTAACTAGTAACACCACTAACTGTACTGTTCCACCCGCTTCGGAATCAACAGACATGGCGTCGTTTGAAGGTTGGAAAGCAAACTAAGGAAGAAAGAGGCATAATCACTACATTTTATATATCTATAATTAATTGTGTGCCTTTTTGTTGTGCGCTTGAACTTGCATTGGGAAGACACGATATGTAGAGTCCCCCGTCTTCCTCTATTTCCCATGTTTGTCATGTGTTAATTAACTTTAACGCTAAACTGGACGTTTTCTCCAGAAGACCATTTGGAAAACGCATCTGTTTTCAAGGGTGCTTCACCCTTTTTGTAACATGAGTCACCACTGATTGTTAGAATAGTAGGCTTAGCATTAGAATTCACTTGTTTTTTCTCCATACTTTGACATAACCTAACTAATTTTTCTCGACGAGGCGAACTTCACGACGGGGCCGATCGTGTGGGGCGAGCCGGGCACCAACGGCCAGCACGCGTTCTACCAGCTCTTCCACCAGGGCACGCACCTCATTCCGGCGGACTTCATTGCCCCCGCGCAGACGCAGAACCCCATCGCGAACGGCCTCCACCACATCTACCTGCTGGCCAACTTCCTCGCGCAGACGGAGGCGCTGATGAACGGGAAGTCCGCCGACCAGGCCAGGAAGGAGCTGGAGGGACAGGGGTTGGAGGGCGCGGCGCTGGAGAAGCTGCTGCCTCACAAGGTGTTCCAGGGCAACAGGCCGACCAACAGCATAGTCGTGAAGAAGTTCACGCCGTTCACGCTGGGAGCCGTCATCGGTAGGTCTCCAGACGATTATAACCTCAAAGTACTAAGAGTAGCTTTGCCCCCGGCCCCAGTAGATGAAACCGGAAAATGGTGAATGCTACGGGAAGTACAATGTTCGGGTGTGGTTGTTCTATCTCATACTGTGTTCGTTGTGCGCAATTCGCGGGCAGATCTATTCTGGGCGTACTTGTAAGTCAACGTCATGTCTTTACACGACCTTGAAGATGGTTTTCGAAGGCTTGCTAGTGGTTCAGAGCTCGTCTAAAGTTAATGTATGATTTATTGGTAGAATTGGAGCTTGCTGCGAACAAGGCAGCCCATTTCAACGTTGGTTGCTGCTTATAATTTCAATAAAAATTTTAGGCGTTATTTAATGCAAATTCCACACATCTCAGTCATGGAGTATACATCCTGACATATGCTGAGCTGCGTCGAATTTGTGTTACATAACGTCTAATATTTTTATCGAAATTATAAGCAGCCCTCGCTACTACACGCCCGCCTTGAAAATGGAGCTGCCTTATTCTTGCAGCAAGCTCCTCAATTACTGTGGGTTTTCCTGTTTGTTTGACGATATTTTTTCCCCAGTGACACTATTAGTGTCTGTAATTTATATACCTTTTTTTTTTTTAATCAAGTCGCGTCATTGTAATTGTAATGAAATAGTTGCCACACTGCTTCAAATTTATTTAAACTACCGTACGTTTAGTAAGTTTTAGGTTATAGTAATACTCTTTTGGTAACAACTCTTGGACTGAGCTTAGACGCTGAGCGATAGTATTACAATCGTTGTGTTCTTACAAGCAACTATTATCAAACAGCCCACCAAGAATCTCATAAAATTTGAACTTTAAAGCGCGAAAAATTGAGAGAAATTTTTAACTTACGGTGATTTCACATGTCGCTAGCTTTGACACAACTGTCTCGATCCGCGAAAAATGCATTACATATGTATTTTCACAGCGCTGTACGAGCACAAGATCTTCACCCAGGGCATAATCTGGGACATCAACTCGTTCGATCAATGGGGCGTGGAACTGGGCAAACAGCTGGCCAAGGTCATCGAGCCGGAACTGGAGGGAGATTCTCCGGTGTCGTCCCACGACTCGTCTACCAACGGCCTCATCAACTTCATCAAGGCTAGCAGATAAGTATCTTGTTTCGTCGCACCAGATGGTCCGTACTAGTGATATTATCGTGAGGATATTGGCTTATAGTGCATTGTAATTTGTATTGGCGTACACTTCCTGATCTACGAGATGTTTTTAATAAAATGTATACTTGGAGTTGTCATATGTTTTTTTCCTGAAATCCTTACAGAATATGTAAGTAATTCCCGAACTCCCTCAATCTAACCTAACAAAAAAATCCGTCGAGCTCTATTATTTCCCCTACCGAAGAGTTTAATGGGCTTTCCGTTCAGAGTGTGCTTCGGGAGAGACATCTGGTGGTTGAAACAGCTGCTTCAACCCTCATATATCTTTTCCCAAGAGTAGGGACGATAGTCAACTCGCTTAGACACATCGTAGCATTTCTCGGTACTGTCTATATGCGCTACAGGGTGATATGTATCACCCGTCCTGTTATTCTGGTCAGTCACTCAGCCGATACGCTCGTTCGTTGTCATTTGTTGTCGGATATACCACACTGATCATCTGTGGTTTTTTATGGTGAATGGTGATGGGCGGTGGGATTTTCTCCATGATGGAACAATGATAATAATTACTTTGAACAGGAAATAGGTAACAAATGGATTATTAGTCCAAGGCAGTTAAAAAAAAATTAACAATTTGATTTTAATTAGGTAACGAGCGCTTTAGTTATTATGCTATTATCGAAACATAATGAAATTATTAAAACAGTAGTAAGTAATAGTCCAAGGTCCAAGATCCAACCGCATGATTACAGCCGTCTTCATAAAGAAACAGGATGGGTGAAAAATACGAAATTTTTTGCATTGCAAAAACGCGTTTCCATTCGTTTTTATATAACGGCCCAAACAGATCGACGGTCCCACTTAAGAGGCCGTCGAAACGCCCGTTTGCGCTCTACCGACAAACTACTAATAGTTCCGGTCCGGTTTTTGATTTTTTTTCCCGATGTTTTGTCGGAATAGTGGTCAGACTTCCGTTTGCCAAATACCAAAACAGTAAAACAACTGCTGCCAGTAGTAAGTAGCATCTTTGATACGCCATTTTGAAAAAAAACGTGATAATAATGGTTCTTTGCTACCCTTAACAGATGTTAGAGCGGTAATTTAAATATAACATGATAATATTAATTACAACTACAGTCCAATATATTATTTTAGTGTGTAGTAACAGCCCTACTAAACTTGAACGTTTCTACAGTTAATTCTATTTCACAAAAAGCAAATAATAATGAACTTTTAAAATCACCTAGAAAGGGTAATCCTACCAAGAGGATTACAAACACTGTACTGACTGTAGCATTGAATACAAGTGCCATTCGTAATATTTGTAATAAATTGACATTTTCATATGTACAAAAAATTACACTGCACTATTTGTAACCGAATGGTGTTTGTGAAAAAATCTTTATTTTTTTCATATACCTTTTCTCTTTTTTATTTCAAAACTTCCGTGTGCCTTTTTCTACTAATTTTTCCTTCCATTAAAAAACACTTCCATTAATAAACACTTACAGTGTTTCTAAACTCAATGTGAAGACATACATATATTTTTAATTCCTTTGAAGGCTAACGCCGCCCAATGGCGTGTATATATCTTATAAATTTGAAAATTGTTTTTTTTTTCATTCAAATCAATATAGGAGATTAAAATTAGCCTGCATCCAAAACTCTTAATATTTGTAATATAATTTTCTGTAAATAAAATTGTTAATAAACCCAGCGGGGAACTACACGTCACTGGCGGAAATAAGTAAGAATTCCTAATGTCGTAAATCATTTTAACGACGTCGTAAAACATTTTACGACACAATGGACCACATAAAGAGCTAACGCATATACATATATTGGATGCAAAACACAATACTCTAAAGGGTTACTGGAAATGGATGACTGGCTGAATAAAACAGGGAAGCGTTGCCGGCGAAGCATTGCCGGATAATTATTTTTTCCAGCAATTTTAAACGCCTTATTTTGATGCTAACTAATAAATTTATAGCTATGATTTTTTTTTAATATCTCCAAACTAGCTTTCTAAGAACGTCACGAACTAACAGTTTACTGAAGTATGAAGTATAATGTATAGTGAGCTTAGCAATTTCAGAAAATATATCTGACAACCTTGCTTTTTTTATGTCTTCACATTTACATTAGAAATAGTATAACAATAAACAAACATAAAGAATCCATCCATACGCTAATCAAAATTATTTCTGAATACTGAATAATTTTATAACAATCTGGCATCAGTGCGCTCTAAAACTTAAACATGCGTTTGATGACGTGATTGTTTTTTTTCCGTACGAAGTATGAGCATTAATCATTACAATTCGTTCTCGAAATATACGAAGACGTCAAAAATCCAGGGCAATTCTAAAAAAGATCAGATCAGTGTCAAATAATTCGCACTTGATTGGCTTCGTTTTTTACTCCATACTAACAAAAGAATCCTTTTTTTGCCAACCTGACGACCCGCAACTGGATGTTTACTAGACGTTCAGCTTTTACTAATTTATTTCATTCTTATCATATTATTAGCCTATTAAAATCAGATTTTGTTTATTCATAGTCGACGTTTAAATAAATGTAGGGAAGCTCGATAACCTCACTTTTCGCGGGCTGCAAAAATAGAACTCTTCCGGAAAAACGTAAGTAGTTTTGCCTATAAAATATTAGAAAGAGAAAGTCATTTAAATAATTTTAATATCACTAGAACGAAGAGCATTATTATTAATAATGATTTCCGTACACCAGGCTTGCTTCGAGATTTCACGTTTTTTAGTTTTGCATTTCCCATACGCGGATTTCGTTTATTTTTAGTATTATAGCCCGTCAAAAGAACGAATTGCAAAAAACCGCTTGAGATTATAGTCTATTTTTACGAGACACGACGTTATTGTATTGGTTGTTGCCTCCTGTCTGTTGCGTAAGAAAATTTAAACTGAACTAATATATCATGGTGATATCTTATCACCAGAAATTATATGCTGTGTAAAAAAGGGGTTTAATTTAATTTTAAATAAGGATTATCTGGTGAACCAAATAAATATAAATCGTACGTTTTTATGTGTATAAAATATAATAGAAAAAGGTGTATACAAATAGTTTTTTTTTTTTAATTAAATATTTTTTTGTTGCACAGTCCTCGAAACTTCCACTAAATGCGTAACATTTTCTTAAAGCTGATACTGAAGAAATAGCAAATCCTAGTTGAGAATTTCCACCCTTTTCTCTGTTATTTTTAGAGCCGTGAAAAAAATTCGACAAATAAAAAGAATATAGGATGTTCCATTAAAAAAAAAAGTTTAAACAACTGCTACATTTTCCTTACAATTGTTTTTCTGACTGCATATTCTGAAACTTAGGGAAGAATAAGATACTTTACACCTGAAAAAAAGTTCGTAGCTCTAAAAATAACGGAGACAAGGGAGACGGAAATTCTTACGAAATCACCCTGTGCGCTTTTATTTTTATTTTGCTGGTCAATTATTATATATTTAACTTATATATCGTTATACTTATATATGTGATACAACCTGTGAAAAGGTACCAGATGTCGGAAAAGTGAATTTTGCGCTACAGCCCAAAACGCAGTTTCAAGTCGAAAAATACGAATTCCGGATTTATGTACCTGCAGGTATATATCCGGATTTATATATACATGTACGTACAGATCCTGCAGGTACATATTCGCAGGATATCATACCAAAATTTCAGCCGGATTGGAGCAATAGAAGATGAGATATCGATTTTTTTCGTGTACAGTTCTGTTTCAAAACTTTAAATGTGTTTTTTCTCCAAATTATAATTTTACATAGTGAAACTACCCGCTTTCAGTTCGAGCTACACTCAACATCCACATATCCGAACTCCAAATTTCCGAACTCACGATATTTCCGAACTTTTTCTCACGATATTTCCGAACTTCCACAGAACCGAACTTGTCGCTGATTGGTTGACGACAAAAAACCGCGAAATTTGAAATGAGAAAAAAAATGTAAACAATAATGCGATTGTTATCAAACATTTCGTTTGTCACAGAATTCAGCAAAGAGGAAATCGCCCTCCCTTAGCAGCACACCTGAGACAGGTTCTACAAGAGTTCTTCTTTGTACAAACCAGTGGAAAACACTTATTTCAAATGGCGTATCATAAGTACCGGTGCACTTTTTTGTGGCAATCCGTCCACTCAATTTTCGTCTTTTTCAACTTCCGACAAGTAAATTTCTTTTTTCCCAAGAATTTCTGCCACTGACCATTTACAAATATTGTACATCTTACATAGACACATAGATCAACATTTTTAACACAATTTTTTGCGTGATTTATCAGATTCAGCTTTTGCTCTAAGGTTAGCCTCTTAGCAGGCTCTTTCCTCTGCAAATAAACAGTACAATAATGTTTGTTTTGTATCACGGTTTTCTTAAAAATACATACTTTCTCATCATTTTTCATTTCAGTTTTAAATTATTATAGGTTACGTCAACAAAATGTTCAATAAAACAAACCTTTACTTTGAATTACAAAATAATTACCTGCATCACTCTCTTCTTTGCACCTGACATTTTTTTTTGTTTAAAAAAACGTTCTTTTATTAATATGTACACATGTATGTATCTATTACATTTGCATAAAAACCTCGAAAAACAAAGAAAAGCACTAGAATGAGCCAGAAAACCCTTTGCGCATGCGCCAGCAGTTCGGTTATCCCGAGGTGACGAGAGTTCGGAAATGTGGAAGTTTGCGGAACGGAAAAGTTCGGATATGTGGATGTTGAGTGTACATATTGTTACGAACGCTAGGCCAGTCCGCCCCTGCCTGCTTCGATGATCCAGCCAACTGAACGTCGATGACGTACGCGGGCAGCGCCCGCGTCGAAAGATCGCGGCTTTTGCCCGATGGTTCGGGAATCGGCCCGGAAGCTTCGAGATATGTCCGCAAGGAGATATAACGCGGGGTTTCGACGCGGGACAGTTTAGTTCCTATTTTTGAATATCGGCGCGCTCTCCGTACAACGCTCTAATATAAATTGTATAAAAATAAATTAGTGTAGTTAAATAGGTTAGTCCGTAGTTGTAATAATTAAATAAATAGTGTTAGTTTAAAAGTGCGAGTTTAATTTTTCACACCTCACGAACCCGAAATAAATAAAACGTTACAATATGTATATTAACGCCAGAGACTTATGGTGGGTTCATGCAGAAATTTTTAGTAATAAGAATAAGAATAGTAATAAGCATAAAAGTTAAACCTTCGTTTTATAATGACCCAGTTCATGCAGTAAACATAATTTTTAGTAATAATTTTAAAAATAAGGATTTGCTGTATGAACTGGGTCATTATAAAACGAAGGTTTAACTTTTATGCTTATTACTATTCTTATTCTTATTACTAAAAATTTCTGCATGAACCCACCATTAATTTTTTTTGAAATGAAGAGAAATTTACGCTCTATCGAAATCTGACCCCCACCCGAAAACGGTGTTTCCGACATCTGGTACCTTTTCACAGGGTGCATCACATATACTTATATATTTTTATTGTATTAATATTTTTGCGGTACCTACAGAATAATTTGGATAGTTTTTAGAATCTCGTTTTTGAAAATTGCCTGACTAGTCTAGGCGACATCTATTTTCAAATGAGGTAGTTTGGAGTTTTTCATTTGGTCCTTAATTTTTATGGAAATACCTCTGGAACAGGGGTCGGCAACCTTGCTATGGAAGGGCCATATTAGATTAATGAAACAGTATAAATAATGGTAAATACTAACATTTACTTGTAGATAAGACGAAACTTATAATGAATATGAAATAAAACCGTCAAAAAAATAATTCATAAAACCTTTTAAAAAGGAAATACAATTTAAAGGGGGGGGGGGGGGGCGTTCAGGTTAAACAAAAAAGCAAAAAAAAAAAGGTCATTGAAGGCAAGGGCAAGCGCAATCCCCCCGACTATTTTGGTTTCTATTTGACCATTTGGGGGGGGGGGGGGGGGACGATCGCCCCTGTCGCCCTATCCGCTGCTTTGGAATATCGTGTACCATATTTCGATATACGTTTTTTTTCTTTTTCTAGATAACCCGTGAATTATTAATTTTAGAGAAAGGTTAAAGAGAAAAAAAAATGATTAAATTTTATATAATGTGTGTTAGGTTAGAAATTAAAAAATTCGTTGTATTTTTGCAAATATAGCACTAGTAGTCCAATTTTATTGATAAAAACACACTTCCGTGTATTAATTGTAATTGTAATTGTAAAGCTACAGAAAATTTTGTACGTTCCGAAATTAAAGTAGATAAAATTTCCCACAAAATTTATTGGTCAAAGGTAATCGTATGTCGGGTGGTTCGACGTTCTACGGAAGTTTGAAATCGTGAAATGAAAAATATCTTATGTAACAGGTGTATATATGGTACAATCCGCGTCAAACGGATCAGAGCTACGACCAAAATTAGAAGCAACCAAAAAAATCGACAATGGGCTTATTTTAAAGCTTAGAGCGTCTAATTTCAAACGCCGAGTGCGCCTTTGAAAAAATCCAATATGGCGGCCGGAAGCCGGAGACAAATCGAGTGTCCAGCAAAAAAGCTTCTAAAAATAAAAATTCGCAACCGATTGGGTCGTTTTTTGGTTCAAATTGTAAGTGATGGATGCACCTGACGGGGGATTTTGGGGTCACTGATTACGAATCTGAAGTTCGATTTTCAAAATTCAAGATGGCAGACGTTTTTTTTTTTTGAAAATCAACCGATTTGCAACAAATCTGATATACGGGGGTTTTTGGGGTCGCTGATCATGAATCCGTCATATTTGGTGGATTGGTCAAGATGGCGGATTAATAGCGCTTGGGTAATCCGTCTATCCTCTATTCAAGAATTTTTGAATTCAAATTTAACCATACAAGAATCTATTGTAAACAACTCTGGGTATTTTAGGGAAAAATGAATAATAATTGTAAGTATCAAGAAAGGTTTATTATAACGGTCTGAACTACACTAAAAAATACATTTTCCATCTTTCACCTCGAGAGCTTGCCTTCTGCCTTAAAAAACATAATCTACGATAAAATATACAAATAAACAAACAATCCCTTATGTGACCAAAATCTTAAATAAGCACGCCCTAAAACAAATCACGGCTATAATTGCCCCGGTTGACAGCTCCGGCCGCTCGGGCGGCACAGGGCGTTCTTTTGGTTTTCGGCCGACGGTCCCATCGAGTATTCTACATTATGCAATCAAAAATTATATTTAATTTAATATTAACACTAAAATGCTTGCAGTTGATTAGGTAGTTTTTAAAAATAACTACACAGCTACTAACTTATTTTAGTGCATAAAAAATAATTGATAATTTTTGATGACAGATATTTAATTTATGTGTAAATTCAAAATTAATTTAAAAATCAGTCTCATCTAAATTCGTCGATTTTCAAACTTCCATAGAATACGAACCACATGACATATGAAATTACCTTTGACCAATGTATTTTATAGGAGATATATTTTGTCTACTTTAATTTTGGAACGTATATTTACTGTAGCATGATTCGTTTAGGAGATACACTACTCAAAACGAAAAAGGAGCCACTGTTAAAAATGTGGAATAGGAATTTATGGAATAACTTTTTATTAAAATATGGAATAACTTTTTATTACAATTATTTTTTATTAAATATATTTGACTGTTCTCTAAAAATTTAGTAAAATTTTTTTGTAATCTGCTTGTGATGCTTACAGGAAAAAAGAAAAATGCAGAAATGTGTGGTTAATCTCTTTATTGTTTTAATGAAAACATTCTCAAAAATAAGCCAAAGTTCAAAATTAATAACGTGTATGGCCTCCTCTAACTTGTAAAACTTCTGCACAACGATGGGGTATACTTTCAATTAAATTTCGAATAAATTGAGGAGCCAGTTGCTCCCACTCTTCCAGAAGGATTTCTTCAACGTGTTCAAGGTTCCGGATTGGCTGACGGTCCTTCAATCGCTTCCCAAGTGTGCCCCAGACGTGCTCGATTGCACTGAGATCTGGACTGCGGGCGGGCTAATCCATAACCTCGATATTGTGGGTAATTTTGCACTATTCTGGTGGTGTGTGGGCGGGCATTGTTTTGTTGCAGAATGAATTCTGGACCTACGTTCTTGGCAAATGGTACCACATGTTGTTCTAAAACTTCATCTATATACCGTCATAGAACCCTCATGAATTACCACCAGCTCAGTGCGCCCATTCAGTTATCCCATCCCAAACCATGATGGACTGACTCTCCTCTAAATGGAACCCTTTCTTCCACTAAATAACGTTCACCTGGGCGTCTCCAGACTCGAACTCGTCCATCAATGTGATTCAAAGAGAATTTCGATTCATCAGTGAACAGCACGTTGCTCCACTGCTCCAAGTTCCATTAACATGTTCTTCAGCAAACAATCTTCTTGCTCTACGATGCTCATGGGTTAAAAGGGGTAATTTAGCTGTTCTTCTCACTGCTCCAAGTTCCATTAACATGTTCTTCAGCAAACAATCTTCTTGCTCTACGATGCTCATGGGTTAAAAGGGGTAATTTAGCTGTTCTTTTCACTGCTCCAAGTTCCATTAACATGTTCTTCAGCAAACAATCTTCTTGCTCTACGATGCTCATGGGTTAAAATGGGTAATTTAGCTGATCTTCTTGCATGAAGCTGACGTTCGTGAAGCCTGTTACGTATCGTTTGGGTACTTATTCTGGTTCCTGTGCTCTCAACCAGCTGATTTTGGAGCGTTGTAGAGGTACTTCTGCGTACTCTGGTGGCCCAAAGCCGTATTAAACGTTCTTCTCTCTCGGAAGTTGCCCTTGTACGATGCGGGTAAAGTTGCCGTCTAACAATACCATAAATTTGAAACCTTCTCCAGGCCCTATTTATGGCAGTGCGACTGACATTTAACATTCGGGCTACTTGCCATCTTGAATGACCCTCTTGAATTAGAGTGATGACCCTAGCAATCTGAATCTCTGTTAAGTACACTCTACGCCTTCGTGGTCTACCAAGCACATCAACATTCATTTTGATTCCTTCACATTTGACACGAAACTAAACAAGCAACTTGATAAACGCATTTATCTCTTGGTGAAAAAATGTAGATTCTTTCAGTTTTTCTGTTGCAATAAAAAAACTGTTGACAAGAATAAATGTGGTGCTACAAATCTTTAAACTGGAATATGTGTACTAAGTGGACACAAAGTTTTATCTTTGTACTTGGTGGCACAAATAAAATATAACAAAAGAAAGAAGTGGCTCATTTTTCGTTTTGATTAGTGTATAAATAAAAAACTAAAAAAGTGCGAAAATCTCGTTGTTTTTCGCATGCCAAAAGTTCTCCCCCCGGCTTTTGAGGTCGAAAACTCAGTTTCATACTTCTCACCTTATACCAAAAAGTCCTAGAAAAAAAATCATTTGCCCTAATTAATGCAAGCTGAACCCTTCTGAGGCTACGCATCAACATATAGAAACAAACAATTATTATTATTTATTGCGTTACCAAAGCATTTCTCGTTTAATTTTTTTGTCCCTCTTTCGGGGTAGAAATAAATACACACTTTACTTAACGTGTCTATTTGATTCAAATTACAATTAAAGGTGTTGACGATATAATGTTATCAAACATAAATATTTAACTAAACGCTTATTCCAGATTAAATCTCGTTTCCAAACTGGTCTATTCATTCCATAAAACATTCGTGGGTAGGTAATTATTGTGCTCGTAGTCCGGAAAGTCTACATTTACATTATAAATTCGGTATATTTCCTGGGAAAATTACTGCAGGTAAGATAATTTTGAGTTTTATACTTCTACATACAGGGTGTCTACTTGTATTTGTGTACAAATCCATAAAATCCGCATATTTCAAGATAATCGATTAAACTTTTTTTTTTATTTAAAGGGCATCGAAAGCTGCTTCTTTTGACCCTACCGTCGCTATTACTCGTAAGATTCATCCCCATGGACCTCTAAAATTTTTTTTAAACCCCCGAAATTTAATATAACCGTTATTATAGCGATTTTTTTTATTTAAAATCTGAGCACAGCGTTAATCACCAGGATACCTCAAAACCCCCAAATGCGAAATTTGAACAAAAAATATACAAGGTGTTTCTTTATATACGATCTCAAAGTTGAGAAAAATATCGAGTTTGAGAGCCGCTAGACTAGTCAAGTGCAGTGGCGGCTCGTGGGAGTGTTACATGGATGGGCACAGGGTGTGTCAGTAGGATTACTTATTAGCTACCAATGGCGCCGCAGGCGAAAATTTTTAAAATTTTCAAGGTCATGCGTTTTACTGACACTTCAGAATTTCAATGAAAAATTCTTTTATACAAAAATATAGACTTTCACAAGAATAATTTTTGGGATTTGGTAGCTTTTTGAAATAATATTTAATCACGAATAGTGAGGGCTCAAATATATTAAAATAATGGGTGGCAACATGCGAAAACAATTTGATATAGGTATCTTACCGTTATTTGTAGAGGAAATCAGCTCGCCTGCCCTTATTGTTCACAAAAATGTTGATCGCCTTTTCATTAAAGTCCCGGATTTGTTTCACAAAATTTAATACAATTAATTATTTGGTTTAAAATATATCTGTTTTTATCCACATTTTCATTGTGACGTCTTATATTTTCACGATAAGCACTACCAAGTTGTTGGCTTATGTCTTTCCTTTCCCAACACACTCAAATCTAAGATGTTATGTAAATGTTTTTCATTGTAGCTAGCATGTGTCTTAGCTCGTTCATTTAAATGTTTTAAATCACTCACCCCTTCTTGAGTCCATGCACTTCGGTTGCCACCCATCACTAAACAAATAAAACAAAACAGTTTGTTTCTTTTAGGACACCCACATAACCACTTAAATCTGTCGTAGACACTACTATTAAAATTTCGTGAATAATTTCGCGATTTTCCTACGTCTGTTTTGGAAATAATCAAATCGGGTATCGGCCTTCCTAACCGTTTAATTTCCGTTCGGATCTCGTATGTAATATCTTTATTAGTCAATAAAAAGTCCATCGAATTCATTTTGAAACGTTTCACAATCAAAAACAGTAAAAACACACTTCTCAGCGAAGAAAATAAACAATAACACTAAAAACGGTCACTCAACAAGTGTGACCCGTTCAGCTGATTTTCGGCTGATTTAACGACTGTCTGCAATCGTCGCCAAACTTTACCAGTCACCGAAAAAGCCCGATTAAAAACGAGGTCTGGGAAATTGTGTGCCCACGCCCGCGAAATGCGAAGAATTCAGAGTACGGTGGCTCGGTGCTCGATCGATAATCTGTCATATATATGTGATAAAAATCGTAGAAAGAGTTTGTTGTATACAATTAATTGAATTGTTTGTCGTATACAAAAGAAATATTTTCTATTGAAAATTAGGCTGGGCACGTGCCCCTGTGCCCTTTATCACCAGCCGCCACTGGTCAAGTGTGCAATGAAATTTTGTCAAGACAGTTGCATGTTTAGAATCAATTAAAAATCGTCGTAGGTAGACAAAAAATATTTTTTTGTCTGCTGCATATTTTCTTCTTTTATGTGCGTATTATTATTAATAAACACCTACACATAGTAGACCAAGGATTCCGGCGAGCCGCAACAGGGTCGTACTCAGGTCACTGTGATTACTACGCGATAATTGACAGAAAATACTATAATTTAACTAATCATAATACAAAAATGAATACTCGAATAAACATAGAGGAGTTACAAGATGGTGTAAGGGGGAAAACCCCTTTGGACACCCAAAAATAAGTCTTATTTTATTATTTTTTTAAAGGTGATAAAATAACCACAACATTATAGAGTTTTAACATCATTTTATTACAACTGAAGAGTAGAAAAACGTTTTTTCCTTTTTTTTTTTTAAACAAAATGGCGGCTTTACAGGGTATTCCTTCAAGCGTCTTTGGCGTGACATCGAAAAGTGCTGCATTTGTCATAATTTTTCTATTGATCGCAAACCAAAAAACAATTGTTTTTTCAGTTATTGGCATGTCCAGGGGAAGGACAAACCTATGAAATTATAAAAAAGTGTAAAATTAGAAATTAAGTAGGCTGTTTAATGAAATATTCAAAATTTCTACACTTTTTTCGACAATTTTTATCCCAAAAAAGTAATGTAATTACGCGATATCTTTAAAACTTTAGTTACATCCTTCCGATAATAATAAAATTTCAGCCAAATCGATCAATGTAACTTTTTTAGAGTTACAGCACGAGCAGTTTTTGAAAATACAGTTCCGAGATAATCGCGTTCAAAGTTCCAATACATTAAAACTATTAGTTTTAACGATTTACCGATCAATCAACGATTCCAGGTGCATATGTAGGTGAGCTTGTTTTCTTCACAAAAGATATTATGAAAGAAATGTTACTCTACCCCAAACGCTCCGGCTACCTGACTCGCTAGTTTACGGTATGTGGTATGAGGTAGAGCTCCGGCGCTCTCGAATATGTGCGAAAACTCCGTAAATATTTAATATTTAGATTTTCCTTCCTTCCAGTATACTCTCAAGATATTGTACTTTCGAAATAAAAAAAAAAACAAAATATCTTTTTTTTTTTTTAAATTGTAAAGGGTTCTCCTCCTTAAGTGCAGTAGCATCCGTATTCTTGCCATAGATCACCGGTCTGTGATGGCGTCACGGAAAGACCGCGACATCTACACAATCCCAGGGCAGTATACTGGAAAAATTAACTGATGATGTTGTTACAGTTGTATGAAGCAAATATGGGATCCTAGGACAGATTTACTAATTACTTAGTCCAAAAGATAAAAGCAACTAGCCTACGACCCATATACGGGGTGTGTAAATTAAGAGATTGATTTTGTTAAAAGTTTTTAATCGAATAGAATTACAATTCAATATTGTCTCCTTCAAAATAACTTCTTTGGGAAGTCGCATAGCGCTGGAGACGGTTCTTCCATTCCTCATAGTAGTGCTGGAACTCTGGATATACTGGAATAGCCTTCAGCTGGTCGGTTACAGCCGTTTAAATGTTTTATTGGTCTCAAAATGACGTCCCTTGAGGTGATTTTTCAATCTCGGGAAGAGAAAAAAGACAAGGACTGAAGTCAGGCGAATAAGGAAGCTGAGGAGCCACAGGACTGTTTTTACTGGCTAAAAACTCGTTTACTGAAATGGCTGTGTGACCAGGCGCATTGTCGTGATGCAACATCCTGTTATTCTTGATGTTTGGTCTCACACGCATGACCCTTTTTCGAAGTTTTTCAAGAACCTCTCTGTAAAAGTGTTGATCTACTGTTTGGGCTGGAGGCACAAACTCTTTGTGGATAATTCCCTGTCCATCGAAAAAGCAAATCAGCATACATTTGATCTTCCACTTGCTCATTCTTGCTTTTGTGGGTCTTGGAGAGCTAGAAGTGTGCCATTCCGTATTTTGGCGCTTGGTTTCCGGGTCGTACTCAAACACCCAAGTCTCATCACTAATAATGACACGTTCCATAAAATGGGGCTAATTTTCAATAGATTCGAAAAAGTCAAGACACCTTTCTCTTCTGATGTCCTTTTGTTCCGGCGAAAGGTTTTTTGGAACCATTTTTGCGCCGATTTTTCTCATCCCCAATTCGTTAGTCAAAATCTGATGACAGTGGTGTGATTCAAATTTAATTCTTCCCCGATTATTCTTGAATCATCGATGTTCTTGAAGATGAAGGCCTTCCGGTGCGTGGTTCATCTTCAATCGACTCTCTTCCTTCTGAGAATGCCTTAAATCACCGAAAAACCTGGGTTCTTGAAAAAACACAATCTCCGTAGGCTTGTTGAAGTTTTGCAAAAGTATCCGTTGCTCTGTATCCAAGTCTGAAGCAAAACCTGATAGCACACCATTGCTCAAAATGAATGTCACTTTTTTAAATCGATTAGAATAGAAGAAGAATTAGAATCGATAAAGAATTAAATTAGAAAAAACGGTTTGGGAAAACAGTCACAAAGAACAAACACATGACTCTAACAAGTTCAAACTTGTACTGAAGGTGCATTACATGTTAACCTACCGCTCTTCCAAGTCCCGTCTCCGCAGTGTTGCTAGATCGGGCAATACTTTGCCAGTCCTATTACTTAATTTACACACCTCGTAAGACAAAAGTATTCATACCAAATACTCATTTTTTTTTGTAGGATATTAAATTTTATTACCCCTAGTTATTTTTAAGTTTTGTTTTTTTTTTTTTTTTAGGAACATGGCCGCGAAACCAAACAAATTCCGTTTCGCCATAGACCGCGGCGGCACCTTCACCGACGTGTTCGCCAGGTGCCCTGGGGGCAAAATCAGAGTACTCAAACTGCTCTCCGAAGATCCCCAACACTACCCCGACGCGCCCACCGAGGGAATCCGGCGAATTATCCAAGAGGTGAGTCTAATTGAGTGAGTGAGCCTAATTCCCCTTCCCCGTCATTCGTCATCATAAATCGCAGATCCGGACTTCGGCCTCATTAGGTCTTATCAGTAAGTTAGCAGTGAGGCTTTAGAAACGAACGGTTTGTCATTATTTGTCATTTAATTGGTGGAAGAACGTGACTTGGGCTATTTTTTGGTACTGTTACTTCTCAGGAGACCGGGAGGGCCCTGGACGAGCGAGGCAACGTGGATAGCGGCTTGATAGAATGGATCAGGATGGGCACTACGGTCGCCACGAACGCTCTGCTGGAAAGGAAAGGCGAAAATATGGCGTTCGTCACGAATAGGGGTCTTAAAGACGTTCTTCTCATTGGAAATCAGGCGAGGCCCAAAATATTTGACCTGGTAAGTCACTACATTCACCATACTGATCTATATTGTAACGTTTTATTTACTACGGGTTCGTGAGGTGTGAAAAATTAAACTCGCAGTTTTAAACTAACACTATTTATTTAATAAATACAACTACGGACTAAACACTACGTAACTACACTAATTTATTTTTATACAATTTATATTAGAGCGTTGTACGAAAACCGCGCCGTTCCAATATTCAAATAGAGACTATTGTCCCGCGTCGAGTGCGGGTATTTATATGCATCCTGGATGGCTTCCAGTAAAGGCCGGATGAACCCAGATCAGTATAGAAGCTCTCCCGGAGGTACGAGGCGCCTTCCGCCCGCATCGGCCGTCGGTGAGTCACCCTTGTTTACCGGCGGCGAAATCATAGCCCGGCGGCTAATCTCAGGCGGCGAAATCATAGCCCGGCGGCTAGCCTCAGGCGGTACGACTCGGCGGATTCCGCAACAATATTGATGATTTGTTTACATAAGACAAGTTTGTAGATGGAGTAGTAACCACAAAGTTAAAACATTTGGTGAATCCAGAAGTCCACCACTTTGGTCCAAACAAGTCCGGCATTTCTTTCTGATCGAATTGAAAACATTGTGTAAGACATTAACGCCATTCAATAAGTTCGTAGGATGACTAATAAAACAAATTGTAGGGAAAATTCGACTTTATTCATCAACACAGTTTGCTTCAAGAGTGGTACTTTTATTCCAACGCTTCTCTAACATTTATATGCCTTTCTTATAGAACGATTTATCCAACCCTTCGAAATACCCCCTCGGTTTCGGCAATCACTTCCTCATTGGAGCCACATCTCTTTCCGGCGAGTATTTTTTGAGATTTGTGAACACGTAATAGTTATCGGGGGATAAATCTGGAGAATACGGTGGATGCGGAAGCAATTCGAAGTGCAATTCGTGTAATTTTGCCATCATTTTGCGATCGACTTGTGACAAGGTGTATTGTCTCGGTGAAAGGGCACTTTTTTCTTTTTCATTTAGGGCCGTCTTTTCGCGATTTAATGTTCACTATTGATCCTTTTTCCCTTTTCAAGATTAATCTTATACCATGCGCATCCCAAAATACGGACGCCATAACCTTCCCAGCCGACTTTTGTGTTTTTGGTCGCTTTGGACGACTCTCGCCGGTTGCTGTCCACTCAGCTGACTGCTGATTTGACTCTGGACACAGAGTAAACCACCTACACTGTGCTCTGGAGTGTAGTGCTGGATCCATGTTTCATCCATTCTCACATATCGCATGAAAAAATAATTTTTTATTATAATTTGTATTTGTGGCGGTAGCCACGTCGAACAGAGCTTTCTCATGGACAAATGTTCATTAAAACCAACTCTTCTCTACCCTATATCTCGATGGAGCAGAGTGCGATTACTTGTCAATGCATTGCTTTGCTTAAACGGTATTTTTACCCATTAAACAGCAATGCTTTATCAACACACGATATTCAGATTGTTCCATTGTTCAATTGAACTGAAAATACTGAAAACAGTATTGTTCAAAAGTAAAGTATATAAAACCACTGTAACTTGTAAACTAATGGCAGGAATGTCATGAAATTTTGACACATATCGGTTGAAGGTTGGTACCACAGAATACCTTATGGGTAGGGTATTCTGTGGTTGGTACTGTCTAAAAATCATATGGAACTGTTAATAGTGGCGCCATCTATATATCATCTTTCGAACTTATTGAGTGATGTATCTCGTTGAAAATACCCATGTTGTAGTTCTATATCATCAAGATGGTTTAGAAAAGGTGTTGAAATTTCCCGCCTATACCACCTTGTCCAGTGGGAGTGCCTTTATTCCATGCTTTAAGTTTGAAGACGCGTGATATCGTATCACCCTTTAAGATAGGGAACATACACCGAAAAAAGTAGACATGTATTCTATGTATCCGATCATCAAACAATTACTTCTTTGCGTGTAACATCATGAACGAAACCGGTTCCGTTACCGTTTTTTTTTCTTCAATCTTAGAATATAAAAAGGCCAGACATCTTGTACTCGGAGGTTGCGGAACTGGACTGTCGAGTCATGCCCGTGTTGGAAGGCAAATGTCGACTGGGCAGCCAGGCCGCCGACTGGAGGATAGTCGAGGGAAAAACGGGGGAGAAATTCTACGTTACGAAAGAGTTAGATGAAGAAGAGGTGAGAGGGAGTTTGGCGAAGATTAAGCAGAAGGGGATTGAGAGTATTTCGGTGGCGTTAGCCCATAGCTATGCTTTCCATGAACACGAGGTGGCAGTAGGGAAAATAGCCAAGGAATTGGGTGAGCTTCTATTTTATATGCCCCCTCCTCCCAAAAAAAATTAGGTGGATTGAAATCTGGAGATCCGGGGGGCGTTTGTATTTCGATGTATTGTATTCCTCACTTTCTAGGCTTCAAGCACGTCTCCCTTTCCCACGAGGTCATCCCCATGGTGCGCCTCGTGCCGCGCGGCTTTACTTCGTGTGCCGACGCCTACTTGACGCCGCACGTGAAGCGTTACGTGGAGGGCTTCTCCAGGGGCTTCCGGAACAACCTGCAGGACACCAGGGTGCTGTTCATGCAGAGCGACGGCGGCCTGACGCCGATGGCGAATTTCAACGGCGCCAGGGCCATCCTCTCGGGACCCGCTGGTGGGGTGAGTCCAAAAAAAATTGGCGAGCGCATTTCGCCAATCGCATTGACGTCGTTGGGTGTCTCCCGATGATGCCGATGTGGTTGACGAAACCCGAAACTCGTGTACTATTAAAGATATCGAATAATAACTGTATTAGGGACACAAATATACATACTGATGTTTAGTAAGAGTATGTATAGCGTTTACGCTCTAACGCACGGATTTAGGTCGTTGTTGCACGTTTTAGGTCGTCGGCTACGCGGTGACCACCTGGAAGAAAGAGACCGACTTGCCCGTGATCGGTTTTGACATGGGCGGAACGTCCACCGACGTATCCCGTTTCGCGGGTAACTACGAGCACGTCTTCGAGAGCACTACCGCTGGCGTCACCATCCAAGCCCCCCAACTGGACGTCAACACCGTCGCCGCCGGTGGGGGGTCTATGCTGTTCTTCAGGTAAGATAAAAAAACAACGTCCTCGAAGTATGTCGTGGAATCCGTTGCGCGTGACTTGAATTGTTACTCTTAGAATTGTCAAGCGTGGTTCGTATTAGAGATAGCACTAAACCATAAAAGTCAGGACCGCACTTAATACATAGTACAAACTTCAACAAAGTGAAAACTGTTATCGACAGTTAATGACAGAGACAGCAATCAGACAAAGAAAGACCAATAACGCAATTGTTATAATGTATTACAGCTGTTACTCGTGAAAAAAAAAACTTTATATTTCTCCAAAACATAGGGAAATGTGGATTGACCAGAAAGTTAAATGAAAAATTTCAGGAACATAAATCAAATAACAATTGCGATTTTTGGAATGCCACGCTGTTATTGCGTTCTTTTAAATGTTATGCTTCTTGATCATAACAACAATTTTGTTTATGCACCCTCTTAAATGTTTTTCGCACGCTACAATATATCACGCTCCCATCCACTTTTAACTTAACACCCTCAAGAATCTATAAGCAAATGATGCGGATCGCTGCATTTTATTAATCAGCATAAACAAACTACAAGTAAGTACATCACCTCAGCTACGAAAATCACCTATTATGTAAAAAAATCTCATACCGCACGTCAAATGGCACGCTCCGCCGCCGGTCAAATAGCCACTGAGTGACATAGAATTAATTAATTAGAGGCACTATACGCCCGAATATTATCCCGGTAAAAGTAGTCAATTTTGAGGATTTTAAAGTTACACAGGTTGCATAGTCTTCAGGTAGACTTATGTTCTTATGTTTTACCAGTTTTGATTGAGTATGTACTTTTTCGTAAATTATTCCTTAAACAAACAATTTTAATTCACTGTCCGAATCTGTCTTTAATATCTTAGTGCCAACTCTAGTTCATATACAACAAAGAATCTAAAATGTATAATTTTAAACTAAATGAGTGACGTGTCCACTGTGTACCTCCAAACGCGTTCAAAATTCCTATCATTTTTTAAAAACGTTTGCTTACACTCTGAACATTGTATTTGCTGCGATTGTCGATTGGTAGCAACTCTTGGACTGAGCTTAGACGGTAAGCGTGCACATACAGGTCACATTTCAGGATTGTACTTATTTCAAATTCTGTAGGATACATTTACTTGCTAGCTTAAACGCCAAATCCTGGAAGGCGTCCAGTGTTGAATGAACCCACTGGCCGTCAATCCTTCCACCATTTCTAAAGTAACTTTCGATCATAAAAGCTTCTTATTCTGCCTTGTCGATTCTGCAATGCAATCCTGAAATGTTACCCGCTTATGCATGCCAAACGTCCAAGCTCAGTCCAAGAATTATTACAAATCTATCTGCCGCAGCGCATACGATTTTCAGAGTGGTTTATGGGTAATTTACATGGTAATGAAAACGTCCCATAATCAAATATAGCACGACAATGCATCTCTCCACGCTTTAATCTCTCTTTTTTTTAAGTGTGTAATATTTTTTGTAACGTTTTTTAAATTCATGTTGTAATAAAGTTACAGAACTCACATTTCATTATCTATTCCGATTATTTTGCGAGTTTTGTATTTAAATCCGGCCTCTAGGTAAAATATTAATTAAAATGCTTTCAGTTCATTTTACAGTAGTTAATTTTTTTGTTGGATTCCTGTTACACAGAACACACGGAGAGACATTAATGAATTCGTCGAGTTTGGAAAATAAAACGTCGGTGTTTAATTTCGTCGTCTAGTGTAGCGTTGTTTTGCGAAAGTTGGTAACTAAATATCAACGGCGGAGTCATTTTAATTACAGGGTGCTTACAGATTTTATAAAACGTAGAGCACTCTAGACGCAAATATCTCGAGGACGGTTACTCTGAACGGCAGTTAAAAGTTATACCGTTTTTGCGTAAGAATGATAAGAAAATTGATATTTTTAATAAAAACATAAATGTTATAACGCATAAAACAGTTACATCAATTTTTATGAGCTCACAATGCCGTAGAAAGCTCCCTCTACCATATGTGTCAAAATTATTAACAAATTAAAACCCTTTGGCCCAAAAAAAAAAAAACAATTTCCAAATTTTTGGTTTTTTTAGTTATTCATTTTTTTCCCATTTTTTTTAATTTCTTTTTCTCATGTACAAAATATATAACAATGATATTTAAAAATAATTTTGGGATGGAGGGGGGGGCAGGCTTTTATAAAAATTTTACAGCATGTTTTCCGAACACGCCTCAGTCGTCCAGAATGTTCGAAAAGGCCGCTCTGCTGTATTATTACACTTCTATTGGTAGTTTTTGTCGGTACAAATGAGTTATACTTTCTCGAAATATATATAGATGGCGTTATTCAATCTTAGGGAAGTTAATAGGACGCTACAATAGCCGTATTATTTATATGATTAAATACGTTTTCAAACTTTAAACGCGTTTTTCTCGAAACTGTGTTTTTCAAATTGGCGTACAACGTAGCTAACTCAGTTTTTATCCGATAGACTTGAAATTTTAATTGTAGCTTCTTATATAGATTATTTATCTATCGAAGTACACACGATTTTTGCGATTGATAAATAATTAGATTTGCAATAAACAATTTAAGGTCGATTTTTTAAGAAAAAAATGAAAAAAAATAAGTGAATTTGTGAATTTTCAAAAAAAAAAAAAAACTAAAACCTAGGGTACTTCCAAAGAAAAACTAATGTAGATTAAGAAACAACTCTTTTTCGATTCCAAGTGGTGTACGAAGACTGCAACGCCGATACAGGTACGCCGATTTCCTCCTCCAGAAAAATTTTGTTTCATGTTACCTGGAGCTACGACGCCATTTTGTAACTTAAATGAAAGTAAAAAATACTTTTTTATACATTAATACCTATAGAATCGAGTGTCAAAATTTCATTTTGATCCATTACCTAGGTATCGAAAAAAAATCCCCAATAACCCCTTAAGAAAATTGAAAATAAAATTATAACTTTGACACCCTGTATTTTCGATACTATTAACTTTTGGACCTAGGTAAGTTTGGTTAAATTGCAATATTTTTACAAAAAAAATCTATGTCGTATTATTAACGGTACACCCTGTATGTGTAATTTTTTTCCAGGTCCGGACTTTTCGTCGTCGGCCCCGAATCGGCTGGAGCCCACCCTGGGCCGGTCTGCTACAAGAAGGGCGGGCCGCTGACTGTGACCGACGCAAACTTAGCACTGGGAAGGCTGTTACCGGAGTATTTTCCCAATATTTTCGGTCCCAACGAAGATTCGCCGCTAGACAGACATGAAACCGTTAAGGCATTCACCTCGTTAACCGAAGAGATAAACGCGTTCTTGCAAAATCAGGACAGTAACAAGGTGAGTTGGACATGACCAAATCACAGATCGAACACAAAACACAAAACATCGAAATGAGAAATATATTGTAACGTTTTATTTATTTCGGGTTCGTGAGGTGTGAAAAATTAAACTCGCACTTTTAAACTAACACTATTTATTTAATAAATACAACTACGGACTAAACACTATTTAACTACACTAATTTATTTTTATACAATTTATATTAGAGCGTTGTACGGAAAGCCGCGATGATATTCAAATAGAGACTAAACTGTCCCGCGTCGAAACCCTGCGTTATATACACCTATAGAAGTATCGCGTCTAACATGCCAGTACTCTCCAGGCGCTTCGACTCCTGAGCCGCCGCGATCTTTCCAGGCGCTTCCACATACGTCTATCAGACGACGCGGTCGGCTGGTATCGAGGAAGGCAGGGGCGGACTGGCCCAGCGTTCGTAACAATATAAATATGAACTAAGTTCTTCACAACACTACACACACACACACAGAGAGAGAGAGAGAGAGAGAGAGAGAGAGAGAGAGAGAGAGAAACGGCTAATTGAGTGGACCCTATTAGATCAGGTGGTATCTCTTTTCAAATAGGGTAGTTTGGCCTTTTCCATATGATTCCTAATTGATTGCTTCTGGAATATCATAAGAAATGATAATTTCGATATGCCTCAGTTGTAGAAAATTTGTCTTTAGGAAATTTATCTATTAAAGCGGTATTCTCTATGTCTAATCCATATTAAATTGTTCAGTTTACAAAAATAATGGTATTTTGTGGCAATCGAATACTTCAAATAACATATTGATGTTGTCATTTTGATAAAATCAAAGTGTTCGGGTCTTTTTTTTTTTTTTTAGAATTACGCAAATATTAATGGGAGAGGACAGTTTTTGAAAAATCCCATAAGGGGAGTAAACGAGTTCTGTAACACCCCATACCAACTTTTATTCTTCATCACTTTAACCAGCTACGCCTACATTTGTGATCAAGCTCATCGACATTCTTGTACCTTTTAAGATCAATAACCGGTCAAGATCAACTACAAAACCGATTTTTAAGTCAATAACCTGTCAAGGACAGCTACAAAACCGGTTATCAAATCAATAACTGATCAAGGTCAATTACAAAATCAGTTATTATGTCAATAACTGGTCCAGGTCAAATACAAAACCGGTTATTAAACCAATAACCGGTCTAGGTCAACTACAAAACCGGTTATTAAGTCGATAACCGACTAAGGTCAATTCAAAAAACCGGTTATTAAGTCAATAACCGATCAATATCCCGCTCAAAATCGGTTCTCAGGTCAATGACTGGTCGAGATTATCTGCAAAACCGGTTATCGACCTAAGCACCGGTTTTGCGGTTGATTTTGACCGGTTTTCGGTACAGAACTCTCATTTACCACCTACTCCCATATGGTGCAGACTTTATTAGGAGTATGTTTTTTAACGGTTCAAAATAAATGGATAAAACTGTACTGAATGTTGATTTTGCATTTAGAGCGCCATGTCCATGGAGGAGGTGGCCATGGGCTTCGTGAGAGTGGCCAACGAGACCATGTGTCGGCCAATCAGGGCCCTAACTCAGGCGAAAGGCTACGACACCGCCCGGCACGCATTGGCGTGCTTCGGCGGAGCAGGGGCAGCACGCCTGCGCCATCGCCAGGTCCCTGGGGATGACCACGGTGTTCGTGCATAAATACGCGGGTGAGTTTATTATTTTTGTTTCCATATAGTGTATTTTATAACGTGTATATCGTGCGTCAAAAAAAAAAACGAAGTCAAGTGGTTTATGAAAATTTGAAAGCATGTCGTTTCTTGTTGCGGGTGCTTTTTGTACAACTGTCACTATAATTGCCTAACAGACACACAAGACAAGTGTAATAACAAGATTGTTCAACCAGGCAAAACGACGACTGCGGGAGAGAAGTTGTGTGCAAGCGTTACTCTGATGCTGGCGATCGGTTTCGCTTAATGAACGTGGTAACTTGCCAACTTTAGCGTTTCGAGTCCACGTACTACTCATGGCTATAGCCGAGCTCTCTTGTCATCTCTCATGCGATTCCATACGGGTTTGCTTCGACAATCGTACGCAGGCGCTCGATGTCCAGTTGAGGTGGCCTACCAGATCGCGGTTTATCGTCGATGCTGTAGTCGCCGGATCGGAAGCGCGCGAACCATCTTTTGCATGTCGCTAAACTAGGGGCGTTGGTTCCGTACACGGTCACTAGATTTCGGTGTACTTGGGTTATATTATGGCCTAAACGAAATTTATGTCCTTTATTTTATATCGTTCTAGTTAAGTCTAGTAATAACTTCCTAAGATGAGGTGTGGGTTCCACGTTCTGTTATTATAAAACCAGGAATCTCATATCCATTTTATTAAGACAAGTTTTTTTTTTATAATAAAAGATGATAACTTTATATTTTTCTCGATAATTCTTTAAGTTTTTCAGTTATACAGTAAGTTACGATACTGCGTACATAGGTGAATATTAAATACATATTAAAAGGTACATTTTTATGTCACAGTTAGGCGAATTTACTTACAACAAACCAGCCTCCCCCCTTCTTAGCGGAAATCTAGACTGCTAGATCTAACTGTACCTCTGCATAATAGGTCTTTATAAAAACCTCATATTTATAAAAATGCATTGATGTACGATCAATTAATATAAGCCATTTTCATTTTCAGACTGTGTTGCGTATAATAAGGTTTACTGCTTTATTTTTTTCAACTTTACTGTGAAACAATTTTAAAATGTCTAATAGGAATATTATGTTGATCTGACAACAGCGAAACAAGACAGAAACTACGTACAGTTAAATTCCGGCGAGTCGAAACAGAGTCGGACTCAGGTCACTATTATATTGCAAAGCGATAGTTCACAGAAAATACATCATAATTCAATGCGAATATTCGACGAATTCGAACTATTACACGACGGAGTGGTATTTCAGTGTGAACATTTAATGAAACCTAAAAAGGACTCACCCAAAAAAAATCATAAAATTACTTTTTAATTAGCGTATGATCCTCTTTTTGCAACTTTTTTTCGTCTCTGGTTAAACAGTTTCAGTTTCGTTATAGCTGATTTTGTGTTACTTTATGAATTTTACCTTTAATCTGACGAAATATTAGAGTCTTACTTGGTGAAGTTATTTCTTCACCTTATTTATTCACAGTTATTTCTTCGTCTGAATTGACTTGACGTTTCGCTGATCATGCTGTCATCTTCTTCAGAAGGTTTTTAAAGACTTGGTATTTAAATAAAGTTAGTTTTCGTTAAACAAGTTAGTTAAACAAGTTAAACAAATTAGTTTTCAGTGTTTAGAAACCTTCTGAAGAAGCTGACAGCATGATCAGCAAAATATCAAGTCAATTTAGACGAGCGTGGCAAAATACTGAAGAAATAACTTCACCATTGGACAACAGCCGTGAAAGCCTGCATTCTACTTGTCTTAAAACAGGTATTATGGGAACAAGTATTTGGAACAGGTATACGGTTAAAAGAGGAAGGCGTCATACCTTATTGTAAAATTGTAGATACCGACGCTATCCAGAAGGTACGCTATCCAGAGGTATACAGAATTTTATGATAACAGGTATGATGTATTCATATTCCAAGGGTATACCTGTTTCAAATACCTGTTTGGCAGGTATAAAACACCGGCAAGTAAGATTCGAATATTTCGTCGGTTTGAAGGTAAAATTCATTAAGTATAAAGTAAGTTATCAAATCAATTGCATGAAAACTGCAATTGTCTAACAAGAGACGAAGAAAGTTACAATAATATAGGTCATTATGCTACAGTAAGGACATTACCAGCTAATTTTTCTAGTATATTGCTATCACCGACTTGTGATCTATAGAAACAATACGGATACTGTATGGTCCATTTTTATAACTGATAATTAAAATTCTAACTGTCATTGTAACTTTATAATTTGTGAATCAAGTTTCTTCGCGTTTTAGGCCCAAATTTTATGTTAGTACGTTTGTTTTGAGTATTCATTAGTGTGTTACGATGTATTTTCTAGAACTATCGTATTGTAATAATGTGACCTGAGTCCGTCTCTGTTGCGTTCGCTGGAATTCTCACGTAACCAACAAGTTCATGTTAGTATCATCTGCACATGTCAAAACTAGCATCCAGCATCCAGCGGATAGTTGTTTGAGGAGGATGTGTTTTAGCTTACATACATATGTACGTAGGTAAAATCATTGACAAATAACAATATTGAATAATTATTTGTATAAAGCTAATATGGTCCGAAAAATTCGGCCTAAAAAAAAGCGTTATTACAAGTCCGTACTTGCCCAAACAAAACAAAACATTTATAACAAAATTAACAGTTCACAGAAAACGGAATGCAATTATAGTAAATATTCAAATAGGCCCCCTTCTTCAGCTAAACAGTACCCTAGCCTGTCATAAAAAAATTTGTAGCGCCTCTACAATACTCTTGTATTTAATAACGCACTATTCGAATCAGTACTCGACCAGAATAAAATGCTTTCAAAATAAACTAATTTCAAATTTCAACCCAAATAGCTCTACTGACAAACCGGATGCCGCCGCACGCCTGCGCTCGCGATTGGATCGTGATTGGTTCCCTCCTCATGTTTAGGCGGTGATGGCATCTATTCAACATAGAAGCTAACTTATCAGTTCCCCATCATTCTGCTATGTACGCAGGGTGATTCGTACTGTATAATTTAGAAGTGCTGATACATTATAGGGCACGGGTAGCCGAGTGGGTTAAAGCGCCGTCTTTCCAGTCGCGATACCTCTGTGCGCGTTGTTCAAGTCCCAGCCGGGGTAGCGATTTTTAATTGTCTCGCGTTCTCCGTCAGGGCTTGATATGCAACCACTAATACACTAGTGTATAGGTGTGGATGCATAGATGCCAATCCAACCGCACATGCCCTAGATTTGGTAATCTTCTGAGTTTTCTGGGTTTCCTCAGAACTGTAAAGCAAATGCGTTACCGAAATAATCTTAAGTCGCTCCCAGTGCGCCATGGCAAATAATACTAATAGCCACTCCTTCCCGCACAGGTCCCTGAGAGGACCTAAGGGGTTACTCTTCGGAGTAATTATAGGGTGAGTATTATTATTATTATTATTATTATTATTATTATTATTATTATTATTATTATTATTATTTCGCCGACTTTATAGTCACACTTCTCAGCGTAAACGCTGGGAAACATTCACCCATTCCTGCTGCAGACAGTGATGGCTTGATATCTCATCCCCGCCTCCAGCAGAAATTAGGCTCAGGCGAGGGGAGGAAATTCATCCTATCCCAAAACCTTTCTTACAATGTGGCAAGTTTGTAACAATATTGCCTTCTGGCCATTTCTAATGACATTAAAAGATAGTCCTAATGCCGCGATGTTCTTGGCGAATCTCGTCGTCATTACTCCCTCTGCCGATATTACTAGGGCGTACGTCTCCACTTTCTCCAGCCTCCATAGGCGCTTCAGCTCGATTGACAAATTTTCGTACTTCGCGATCTTCTCCCGTTCAGTCTTCTGAATGTTGTGGGTAAGTGGCACAGCGATGTCTATGATGATCCCTCTTCGTTGTTCCTTGTTGATCAGCACAATATCTGGTCGGTTGAAGTCCACTGTTCGATCGGTGATGATTAGTCTATCCCAGTACATCACGGCAACTTCCGATTCCAGCACAGCTTCCGGGACATATTTGTAGTATGGCGGAGCAGTCGCTAACACACTACCTTTTGGTGAACATCTTCGCAAGTTGGTTGTGCCTGCTGAGATATGCTGACTCTGATAGCGCGGGACACGCTCCTATTATGTGTTCTATAGTTTCGCCTGCAGATTCACATTTTCTACTTTGGTCTTCGACGTCCTCTCTCAGGATATTCTTCTGGTAATTTCTTGTTTTTATAACCCTGTCCTGAATGGCGGTCAAGAAGCCTTCGGTCTCGGGGTACAGATATCCGTCGGTAAACCATTTTAATGAATTTTCTTTGTCGATGTGGTCTGGCTGTAGCATTTTTTGGAAAACGGCCCTGCAAAGCATGTTCCATCCACTGTGTCCGGAGCTCCTCTTCTGTTGGTACGTCGACCGGGATAAGTTCACATCCGATGCTCAAAGGCGTGTAACCAGCGTCCTCTCTTGCTACTGCTGTTATTAGCGGGTCCCTGTTCGTTAGCAGTCTTCTTCTTAAGGAAGCCTCTTGATTAAGGCACTGATTTTTGATGTTCAATAGACCTCTACCACCTCGTCTTCGCGGCAGGTAGAGTCTGATTACGGAAGAGTTAGTGTGTAAGTGCCTGAACTTAGTCAGGAGCCGCCTGGTAAGTCGGTCAAGCTCATCAAGATCAGTAACGGACCACTTGACGATTCCGAAAGAGTATGACAGCACTGGGACAGCCCACGAGTTGATGGCTTTGATAAGATTGCCTCCAGATAAAAGCGTATTCAGCAACTTTGTCACGCGGCTCTTATATTTCTCTTGGAATTCCTTCTTCAGTTGTGTGTGGTTGATCCTGCCATCTTGACACACTCCCAAGTAACGGTATTGCTCTTCCGGTGGTAGTTGATGAATGTCGGCATACACCTCTGGATTGTTATGAGGTGCTCCCTTCACAATACTCAGTGTGGCGCACTTATCTAGGCCAAAGGACATTTTGATGTTGTCGCTGAAGGTCCTAGTAGTTCCAATGAGGGCCTGGAGATTTGCCTTGGTCCCACTGAATAGTTTTAGATCGTCCATGTAGAGCAGGTGAGTGAGTGTTGCTCGGTTTCTCACGTTGATCTTGTACCCAGCTGTTGTCTTATTCAGTAGGGTTGATAATGGGTTGAGTGCCAAACAGAACCAAACCGGCGAGAGTGAATCACCTTGGAAGATTCCCTTCTTGATGTCAACTTGACCTGTGTTCCCTCCAGAGACCCAAATGTTTGTTTTCCAAGACTGCATAAGATGTTGGAGAAGAGCTCTTATCCGAGGGCAGATTTTGTAAATTTCTAGGACTTTAAGTAGCCAGTCGTGAGGTACCGAGTCGAACGCCTTGCTGTAGTCGATGTAACACATATGCAGGTTTCTTCTTCTTACTTGGGCTTGCTTCAATACCACAGCGTCGATTGTCAGTTGATGTTTACACCCCGCTGCGCCTCTGATGCATCCCTTTTGTTCTTCCTCAAAGATGTTGTTTTCCAAGCAGTGACGATAGATTTTTCCATTTATGATAGACGTGAACAGCTTATATATTGTTGACAGACACGTGATGGGTCTGTAGTTCTTCGGTTGTGCAGCATCACCCTTTTTGAAGAGCATGAACGTGTTGCCTGTCATCAGGAAATCAGGTACGACATGCGGATCGTTGATCGCCTCCGTGAAACACTTTGCCAGAATGCCATGAGATGCAGGTAGGTGCTTGAGCCAGAAATTGTGAATCCCATCAGGGCCCGGTGCTTTCCAGTTCTTGGTCCTCTTGATTGCCGCGGCTACGTCCTCTTCTGTAATAATTCCGACAGCCATTTGGTTGAGATCTTCGTTGTGTGCTTCAATTTCCTCAATCCATGGCGCGTTCTCGTTGTATGTGTCGACGTCACTCCATATAGAATTTACACAAGATATTATTATTATTATTATTATTATTATTATTATTATTCGAAAAATTCTAAACTATTTAACAAACCGTATAAACAATAATTTGACTGTTAAGAGAATTAATGATTGAAATCCATTAGTTAGATTTATCGACAGCTAGATCTCATATAAAATGCACACCAATACTACTTCAAAGATTCTCACGGTAAGAAACTCACTTCAGGTAACGTTTTCAATATCCCCAAAGGGCACTCTTATTTTTATTCGTTTTTACTCCCCGGCAGCTTACGGCCTCCTTCAGCCGCGGGTGACGCTTCGCCTTGGGTACACTGAGAGAAAGCGCAGACAAATTTCCAGAAGACCATTTCCTCAAACTAGTAAAACAAAAGAGGTTCTAAACGAACCCAAAAAAAGTTCTAAAAGATATAAATTTTCATCACGCGCTGTGTTTTTTTTTTAAGAATTTATCGACGTCTATCATTTTGTTGAAAATATCGGGCGTATTGTGCTTAAAATGGTGCTTAAAAAACATGAGCAACAACAAAATGGTCACATGCAAAGGTAAGTATTTTTGTTTTTTTTTTAACGCAATATTTTTGCTTTAATTCAAATTCATTCGGTTTAAATTAAAAAAACAACTGTCGATCTCAGAAGTTTAAGATTGTAATAAAATGTACGAGGTCCAAGGAGAAATAATTTTTATCAGTGTACTCTGAAACAAACGTTAAGTAAGGAATAAAGTAAATCGATTTTGGCGCTCGAGCATCTATGTACCTAACCTACACCTAAGAAAACTCTTAAGGCAGATATTAAAAGTTTTGTGGCATAGGGCAAACAAAAGAGACAGGCCTCATACTGGTAGAGTACAGTGGCGGCTGGTGATAAGGGGCACAGGGGCACGTGCCCAGTCCAAATTTCAATAGAAAATATTTCTTTTGTGTTTTTTTCCTCTAAAATCCTTTTTCAATATTTCAATTAATTGTATACGACAAACTATTCGTATTCTAATTATTATTCCTTTTATACCACAAATAATGATTTTTATCACATATATATGACAGATTATCGATCGAGCACCGAGCCACCGTAGTCTGAATTCCTCGCATTTCGCGCGCGTTGGCGAGGGCACACAGTTTCCCAGCCCTCGTTTTTAATCGGGCTTTTTCGGTGACTGGTAAAGTTTGGCGACCATTGCAGACAAAACGTCGTTAAATCAGTTGAAAATCAGCTGAACGGGTCACACTTGTTGAGTGACCGTTTTTAGTTTTATTGTTTATTTTCTTCGCTGAGAAGTGTGTTTTTACTGTTTTTGATTGTGAAACGTTTCAAAATGAATTCGGTACGAGATCCGAACGGAAATTAAACGGTTAGGAAGGCCGATACCCGATTTGATTATTTCCAAAACAGACGTAGGAAAATCGCGAAATTATTCACGAAATTTTGATAGTAGTGTCTACGACAGATTTAAGTGGTTATGTGGGTGTCCTAAAAGAAACAAATTATTTTGTTTTATTTGTTTAGTGATGGGTGGCAACCGAAGTGCATGGACTCAAGAAGGTGTGAGTGATTTAAAACATTTAAATGAACGAGCTAAGAAACATGAAAAACATTTACATAACATCTTAGATTTTAGTGTGTTGGGAAAGGTAGACATACGGCAACAGCTTGATAGTGCTTATCGTGAAAATATAAGACGTCACAATGAAAATGTGGATAAAAACAGACATATTTTAAACCAAATAATTAATTGTATTAAATTTTGTGAAACAAATCCGGGACTTTAATGAAAAGGCGATTAACATTTTTTGTGAACAATAAGGACAGGTGAGCTTTGTGATTTCCTCTACAAATAACGGTAAGATACCTATATCAAATTTTTTTCACATGTTGCCACCCATTATTTTAATATATTTAAGACCTCAACATTCGTGACTAAATATTATTTCAAAAAGCTACCAAATCCCAAAAATTATTCTTGTGAAAGTCTATATTTTTGTATAAAAGAATTTTTCTTTGAAATTCTGAAGTGTCAGTAAAACGCATGACCTTGAAAATTTTAAAAATTTTCGCCTGTGGCGCCATTGGTAGCTAATAAGTAATCCTACTGACACACCCTGTGCCCACCCATGTAACACACCCACGAGCCGCCACTAGTAGAGTAAGGAGTAACCGAAGAAGTCGAATTCGAACATACACTGAGGTCTCTCAAGGCCATCGATTTTTATCGTTTCGCACTATTTATGTGGTGGCTACAATCGTGTTTGCCTCTACACAGCACCCTAGTAATGCAGACCTGTATATAAACAGTATATTATTGCAATCTCCATTCGTAAATTAAGGTTATATATGGGACATTCCACGCCAACTTCGCCACAAAAAAAATAGACCTCTGAAACTTTGTATATAAGTAGTATGTGAGAAGAAAAGTCGATACCAAAAATTTTAGAGCTCAATTCGCATTACGTTCTCGTCACGAACGGTCACAAAATTAGAACTTTTTAGACAATCTTAAATTTGCGACTGTTATAGGCAAATGAGCGCGAATAAAAAAAATGAAAAGATAGTAAAAACAACGGATTTTTCCCGTAGATTGTGATAAAAATACTTTTGAATTCATTAAGGGTAGTTTTCACCCCTTTTCAGAGGGTTAAAACTTTAAAATCGAAATTTCGAAAAGTATGACTTCCAAATTTTTTTGCTTAGAAGAAAGCTTGACAACTTTACTTTCGGATGGCTTTTGTCCCAGAATGGGATGAGCAACGGTATGACCGCTAGAAGGCTCGAAAGGTGAAAATTTACCATCTTTACGTTATATCTTGGTACGTAAAAAAATTATGAAACCCATATTTTTTTGGTTTTTAGGTTCGCTGATCGAATCTGGTGTCCGATTTAGAAAATGCGTTTTTTATGGGGCCCCATGGGGCCCTATAACAAAAAATATGAAGAATTTCAAAATTTTAAAAATACCACGGTATTCTACACAAAATTTTAAGTAAAAAAGGGCTCTTGAATTTTTTCAATTTAATGCGTATTAAATTGACGTCAAAATAAGCTTAAAACTCGTAATTCTCACACCAAAAAACATAAAACTACCAATTTTCAGATTTATACTATCAAAACTCTTAATTATTGAGAAATTTAAGAATAAAATTTAAACTTTGAACACGTTGTATCTCTTAAACTAGCGACATTGGTATAAGGCATGTTGAGCTCAATCATAATATTTTGGTGTATAGTATCTCCAGTTTAGTCTTGTGCCATTCTTTCTGACTCACTCTGTATACAGAGAACGGCAACTTCATAATATACCTATACCATACCCAGCGCATTTACAACATTTATCAATATCACGTGTGTATATATTTCTTTTAGGCGTATGTCGCAATAGACAAAATATACAGGGTGTCTATCATGTGTCGGATTCGGTTAGTAGGAGTGGATAGAATATAAAATTCTGAGTCGAAAAGTCTTTTATCATTTTTCGATGTGGGCAATAGTTTTTGCGGAATCGATTTATGAAGATTGGCCAATTAGGGCGCGGCTACAGCGGGCATGCTCCGCCCCCCTTCTGTAATAGCGATTCTGCTCGAATGCCCACAACTTCAGCCCGATCCAGACGCGCTACGGCCATTTTTTATTAAAATAGCTCGACCCGATTTCATGCTGCATTATGATAAAGCTATTTTAATAAAAAATTGCCTATCGGATCGGGCTGAAGTTGTGGGCATTCAAGCAGAATCGCTATTACCGAAGGGGGCGGAGCATGCCCGCTGTAGCCGCGCCCTGATTCGCCAATCTTCATAAATCGATTCCGCGAAAACTATTGCCCACATCGAAAAATGATAAAGGACTTTTCGACTCAGAATTTTATACTCTATCCCACTCCTACTAACCGAATCCGACGCTTGATAGACACCCTGTATACCAACGGTATACTTTTGATCAGGATGTATCTAAACATACACCTCTTGAAAATAAAATGCGTATTTTATACGTTCTCAGGTACAGTGTATGGCAAGTTCATAATATACCTATACAAACCCAATGCATTTACAACATTTATACGTCTCAAGTATACCATGTTTCTAAAATATCATTTTTCAGCTTTGAATTGAGTCAGATTGATTACTTTCATGATGGATCATTAATACTTTCCCAAATATACGCGTAACAATTTTAATACAGTGAAACATACGGTTTATGTAGGAATTTCACACGTATAAAAAACGTTTCATGATATACTAAACCCAATTATACGAGTATACCCCGTATACGTATTTTATACCATTTATCAACCAAACTGGACACGTGTGACGTTTTTTATTATTAATGTAATACCGAAGCCGACGACATAAACACCTCGAACACACTAATAATCATGCTGAGTCTTCCAGACGGTCGTCAATATTTATCTTTAATGAAGTATTGTCCATTCGTATTTCTGAATGCCCCCTATATTAGAAAACATTTTTTTCAAGGTTTGCCATAATTTGTTTTAAAATAATAAAATCATAAATAACTTCTATGCCACTTCTATGTTACTTCGTCGACACGTACTTTTTGCAGTCCGTTAATTAGCGCAGCGATGCTCTAATTACCAATTATGAAACCTCTAAAATTGCAATTTGTGCTAAAACCGGTTTTTGCTCGGCTCACTTTGTACGAACCCGTTTCGAAATTAAAACCCTTGAAGTAGTAGACCGGCGTGTGCGCTGGAAGAGTTGTTGTTTTTTTTGGATGTTCGTGTTCGTAGTTATATTAGTTTGACTGATGCACATCGTTTTAATTTTCGCGTGTCCGCTCTCTGAACTTGGAGAGAGTAAATTTTCAGCTAGTACGGTTTCTCTTTACAAAAACGTGTATAATTAGTAGGGTTCGGAAAATGTGCTATAACGCAAGGTCGGCATTATACAACTCTATTACCGTATAAAACCGTATTTTTTAAGCGCCTTGTAAATTATGTACGCGTGTATTTCTTGCCCGTCAATACGTACGCCACTTACACCTCGTAACATGCACTGGAAATCTCCTGTGGTGGGTTCCAGGGAAGGCTGTATGCGATTTATCCATATGGCGTAGCGAGCGTTCCGTTGTTCGATTGGTATTAGCCCGACGCGCGACGGATGAACGGTAGAACGCCGAGTTTAAATTAATTGTATGTGTCGTGAGTGATTAACTAATAAACGTCTATACATACGTATTTTTGCACCGTGTACGTACGTGTTTTGTGTGGATATTTTCAATAATGGCACAGTCGTTACCATTTGTGCATAGACTGAAAAAAGGTGATTGAAAATTACGAGGATTTTACAATAGACGGATCACATATTGTATGTATTCTTTGCAATGGTCGAGATATATTTCGTAGACACCGAAAGTGTGAAAGACATTTAGATTCGAAATATTTTGCGCATGTAGCCTTTCGTGGGACGTTGTCGACAATATTAACTTTAGACGTTTTTTTGACAAATGTGTATGCAATTTTCCATCGCTGTAGCCATACATTACCTAAACTATACAGGGTGTTAGAAAAGTACCGGAACAGCAGAATAACTCGCCAGGAGTGCATTTTTGGAAAAACGTTTTATACAAAAGTTTTAGGATTTTTCCCCGGCTATCCATTGGTGACCTTGAATTTGATCTTGAACATGACCTTCAAGGTAATTTGAAGGTCAAGGTCGTTTTTTCAAATGGGAACACCTATTCTTGACCCCGGAATCGAAAAGAGCGGAAAAAATTACAGTCGCATTCGACCTTGATTACCCTCATTTCAAATTGTGGAGATCACCACCCTGAAGTCAATCTCATAATATCGTGGGAAAATGATTCTTCGCAAACAAGAGAGACAATGTCACAAAAGGTTTATTCCTGTTTATCCATTGATAACCTCGAATTTGACCTTGACCATGTTCCTCAAGGTCATTTCAAAGTCAAGGTCATTTTTATAAACGTGGAACTGCATATTCTTGAGCCCGAAAATGAAGAATGGAAAAAATTCGAGACAACGATAATCATCTTCTCATTAGGAGGTCACTCCAAAGTCAAACGTACAAAATTGACCAATGATGACCTCCACAATTTGAAATGAGGGTAATCAAGGTCGGATCCGGCTGTAATTTTTCCGCTCTTTTCGGTACCGGGGTCAAAAATAGGTGTTCCCAATTGTTCCGTCCTTATCTTTTTCTTTCTTTCTTTTTATCTTTCCTTTTTATTTTAAAAATATATATAAATTGAATCAATCACTCATTTGGCCATCCTCGCAATAATCTAACACGCGGTTTATGATCGGTATAAAAGAAGGAGATTTTTTTGTTATGCCTTTTTTTTTTGAGTACGAACGGAGTTCGTTGAAGCCGACATACGCAGAGTGACTTTTCCGCATAGATAGATACGCAAGAGATGCTTTAGCAATCGAGTCGCACCGCTTGAGATTTTAAAATTAATATACCGCATCCGCATCCGCAAAATTTAACTTTTATCTTTTCGATTATTTATCGATCGATTTTATCTAATCGATTATTCCGCAATATATATTTCCGCCAACACTTAATTCCGGAGTGAAGTTCCTGCCCTATAAAACCCAGCCTTCCGGTACCGGAAAGAAGAGGCGTGGAGCTCACCAGGTGGACAAACCACAACGACCACCAGGCAGGTAACAAAATTCTCCTCTTTTTTCGTGTATATAATTTTTCCCGCTTAAAAGATGTGTGTTTGATGGTCTACACTAATTATTAAACATAACACCAATTGAAAAAACTACCTTGACTTTCAAATGACCTTGAAGGGCATGTTCAAGGTCAAATTCAAGGTCACCAATAGATATCCGGGGAAAAATCCTAAAACTTTTGTATAAAACATTTTTTCCAAAAATGCACTCCTGGTGAGTTATTCTGCTGTTCCGGTACTTTTCTAACACCCTGTATTTACAGAAGACATATCAACGAGTCGACATATCAAAGAAGACATACAAAATAAATTTATGTGGCTGACAGTGAATGAAACAACAGAATTTTGCGGGAATAAGGTCGTTAATGTTCTGATACGAATTTTAGGAGTTTCAGATATTTCTGCCCCCGATATTGTTAGCTAGTAAATGGGTTTTGCAAACAACGGCTAAAAGTATAGATATAAGTATTAGGTAACACGTGCATTGTCCTCTGTAGATGTAAAAAAATAATAATGTACTGATGTTAGTGAGAACAAACAACTGTTAGTGATAAAAACAACTATGCGAAATTCGTGAAAATAATATGCGTGGTGTGTCGTCCTCTGTCCATGTGAACTATTTTGAATTTGCACCTTTAACTTCAGTAGATGTGGAATGATCATTTTCTTTCTACAACCATATGTACAGACCAAATCGCTCACGTTTAACGGGGAAGAAATGCAGAAAGACTTGTTGCGACAACGTACACTCAAGCAATGAAGACAGTCGGTGTTTCTGAATGACACAAGCGATAGGTTTGTACATTATTAACACATTTTTACTCCTGTTTTTTTGGTCTCTCATATTTCCTTCTGTCAATGCCATGACGGATTACGAGTCCGGCCTTGCGTTTTAGCACACTTTCCGACTCTAATAATTGGTATGTGGAATTTATGAGAGCAATAATTCCGATGTACAAGGTTTTTCACTTTAAAAAGATGATTCACTCAACCATCTCTATCTCCTGAGATAGTAGTCTAGGCGACCTATGTTAAAAAGTATCAAAAAACGACAAAATAGTCCATAAAAGAAGTCTCCCGGTTGGGTCATCATAGAGGAAACCGTCCTGATTAAATATCCGAGAAGGTGGAATTTCACGCAAGTGCCTGCATTATATTTTTAAACAAGTGACCCTCCCCTGCTTCGCACGGTTTACGACATCACATTAGAAACCTCTAAAATTATCAGTGTTTCACTAATATTATGCATGTATTATACATATAAACCTTCCTCTTGAATCACTTATATAAATAAAAAACGCAGGCCTTCGACGCGCTATCTATAGGCACGCGCCGCCGGGCCCGGGAGCGGCCCCGCTCAACCACCAGGTCCCTGTATTTTAAATCTGTTATATCTTCGAAAATATTAATTTAAATTACATGCTGTAAAGGGCCATATTGATCTATATTAAATGCACAATGTATTTAAGGTACCTAATTGGATAAGGATTAATGCTGTATTGCTTAAAATCGCTTCGTAAATAAGTCAATATTTTCGTAAAAAGTAAAGGATAAAATGATTTTGTGGGTTATCCCCAAGAGATAGACCAATATACCATCGCGGACTTTTTTTTAGACCTTTTTAAGATGTATCAATACTGTAGTACATTATTTTGATCTATCTCGTCGGGTTCAGCCAGCGTTTGCAATGTAAGCGCAAAAAAATGTGTTTATTTACGACATCACATTAGAAACCTCTAAAATTATCAGTTTTTTCCTCCACTATATTATGCATGTATTAATACATATAAACCTATTCTCTTGAATCACTCTATTTATTAAAAAAAACCGCATCAAAATCCGTTGCGTAGTTTTAAAGATCTAAGCATACATAGGTAGGGACAGACAGCGGGAAGCGACTGTTTAAAATTATGTTGTTATGATAAACAAATTATTTCTGAAACACCATTTTTTTCGAATTATCTCGAAAAGTATGCGTCTTACGAAAAAATTATCAAGAGACAAAAGATGTTTATTATTAAATTTCCCATCGAAATGTGTTAATTGCAAAATTAATTTTTTTAACGAGAAATCGAGCAAAATTTGCGAAAAAACCTGTTCTTAAACAAATTTAGTTATCTTGGTTAATAATAATCGTATCATCATGAAACTTTCCAAAAAGTTGCCTTTTTTATTGTTAATAAGCTCCCGCAATCGGCATTCTGTGCGATAAATAGTTCCCGAGTTATAATCAATTGAATGCGGAAAATCGCTAATTGTTAACAATTTGTTATAACAAAATAGGGGCTTTTCGCAAGTGCCAAAATTATTTTACACATACAGTTGGATGTCCTTTATCATTTGCCGTATGCGTAATATCGATAAATTAATTATAGCGTTGTTTATAACAAATTTTCTGGAGGTATAGTTTTTTTACGCGACGTATAAAACCTCGTACATAGTAGAAAAAGGAAAAATCCGTAGTACTTTCACTTGCAAATGATTTGCAAGTGAAAGTACTTCAAAAAAACGCACATTAGAAAAAAACTTGTCGCTAAGTTATTTTATTGTTGAGATATTTAACATCAAAGTTTTTGGCTCATATATCCGCTCCTAATAAACTTTATTAATAAGCTTTGTTAATAACGCGACTGCGACGTAATTAATGAACGCAGACTTTTCAAATTTTAAGAGTAGATAGCTCATGGGATAAGCTAAAAGTTGCTTGCTAAAGCGCTAGTCGAAAAGTTTATTAGGAGCGGAGATATGAGCCAAAAAACTAATAACTGGCGTTAAATATCTCAACAACAAAATAACTTAGCGACATTTTTTTTAAATGTGCGTTTTTTAAAGTAATTTCACTTGCAAATCATTGACACTACGGATTTTTGCTGCTTTTGCTTCTATGTACGAGGTTTTATACGTCGCGTAAAAAAATATACCTCCAGAAAATTTGTTATAAACAATGCTATAATTAATTTATCGATATTCCGCATACGGCATATGATAAAGGACATCCAACTGTATGTATAAAAAAAAGTTTGACACTTGAGAAAAGCCCCTATTTAGTTATAACAAATTGTTAACAATTAGCGATTTTCCGCATTAAATTGATTATAACTCGGGAACTATTTATCGCACAGAATGCCGGATTGTGGGAGCTTATTAACAATAAAAAAAGCAATTTTTTGGAAAGTTTCATGAAGATACGATTATTATGTAACCGAGATAACTAAATTTGTTTGAAAACGATTTTTTTTTCGCAAATTGTGCTGGATTTCTCGTTAAAAAAACTATTTTTGCAATAATCGGAACCACATATTTCGATGGAAAATTTAATAATAAACCACTTTTCTGTTTCATAATTTTTCGTAAGACGCATACTTTTCGAGAAAATTCAAAAAAAAATGGCGTTTCAGAAATAATTTGTTTGTTTAAAACATGATGCAGGCACTTGCGTGATTCCGCCTTCTCGCATCTTTAACCAGGAAGGGTTCCTATATATGAAACCGTCGAGACTTCTTTTATGGACTATTTTGTCAGTCCGAAACATAGATTGCCTGGACTATAGAGATGGTTGAGATTTTCAACTTTATTTATTATTGTTATTTGAAGCGTTCTCACAAAACATATTCAGTTTTTTAGGTTAAAGTCGCTCTTAAGTTAGAACTTATTTAGCTAGACGCGTACAACATGCTAGATATCCTTTAGGATATACAGTTTGTGTAAAGCCGACATCGGCCGGTTGTGGAAAAGGACAAATGCTACACTTTTCGTTCTAACGACAAGCGCAGTTGGTGAGAGGGCCGGTCTTAGTGTAATGACATATTAGGCGGGAAACCGCAAAAACGCTAAAACTAGCGGCGCTCTTGAAAACCGCCAGCAGTGTAATCTCAATGACCAGACATATTGCGTTCCCGCCTACCGCTGCGATCGGCGGCAAAATTTAGCCCTCGCCTTGTCGGCGGGAAAGCGGTTTGCGTTTTGCGGTTTGGGCGGGGGAAGCATTGTCAAGAAACCACCCACCGCAGTGAGCTTCCACAGCAGGCCACCGCGAGACACCACATCGCCCCAGCGCGAACCCCACCTTCCCCTGCGAGGACCCAGCGACTCCAGGCGGACCACCACGTCCCACAGAGGACCTCCATCGCCCCAGCGCGATCCAACGAGCAACCATCAGCCAGAGGACTTTTGCCTCCGCAAATTCACTCAGAAATCATGAACCACGACATCCTCTTCGAGGAAGACCAGTCACCAGCTACACTCCAGGTCCCCCACGCCCACGGATCGGATCTCCAGGTCCCCCACTTCCACGGATCGGATCTCCAGGTCCCCCACGTCCACCAATCGGATCTCCAGGTCCCATCATCGGATCTCCAGGTCCCATCATCGGAACTCCAGCTCCCCCCACGTCCACAAATCGTATCTCCAGGTCCCCCACGTCCACAAATCGGATCTCCAGAACACCAACGACGGCACCCCGACCTCCGACCGACTTCGCACTCCACCTTCCAGTGGAACGACAAGCCAAACTTCCTACTCGACGAGTGAACCTCGCCATAGCGTCAAGACCCGAAGCTCCCGCAGTCCTTGAGATGTCCAGGCCCGGCCTATACGGAGCAGAGCGACGTCGAGGGGGATATCCCGGAGCCCTCCAAGAATTCCAACTACCACCACGGCTCCGCGATCGCGCCCTAGACACACCACCTCGACGGAAGGCCCGTGTCAAGAGGACCACGGGTCACATGACAGCCGGCGGCGCGCACGTCCCCCGCACGCGTTCACAACATACAGAAACTAACGGCTGATGACAAATTGTCTACTGAACCGCTGCGGTTTGCGACTTGCAATTTAGTGTTTCGGGGTGCTTTTCTAATGTCTTTGTTCTAAAAATTTGGGACACTTCCTCGAACATACATTATTATACGGGTGCACTGCATATCTGCGAATTCGTGGTACTTTCAACAAGCCAGCTTCGGCATCACAAGCAGTTACTCATATTATCAAAATGTGCGACCTCCATGCTACAAAGTTAAACCACAACTGATGACAAAAGGAGAATATGACCCTCTAGGTTCTATCCCTGCCGCGCCGCCGAGAGATTGTGCAGTATAGTATATCATCAGACAGAAAAGCGATTTTCATTCCCGCTGCTTTTGGCGTTTTACGGTTTCTCGCCTAATATGTCATTACACTAACTTATTCCCTCACTACCTTCGACGCGTATGCGGTTGCTTCTTATCTGTCGTCTCACTTATGTTTGTCCCTTTTCATAACTGGCCGATGTCGACTTTACACACACGGTACATTTTTTAGGAATACTGTCCGCCTACGGGATGGCCCTAGCGGACGTCGTCCACGAGGCTCAGGAGCCTTGCGCCAAGACCTATTCTCAAGAGAATTTCTCTTACATAGACCAGCGCATACTCGCTCTTGAGGACGAATGCAGAGAAGAACTGAGAAAGCAAGGTTTGTAATACCCAAGATTATTGTCTTCATAAAAGAACAGAATGCGATGTGTCTAGAATTAAAGGTTTGTATATGATGTGGAACAGACAAATGGAATCCTGAATTGATCCTAACCCATTTGTGTGATAGTTCCTCCAAACTCCAAACGTTTAAATTGGAAGAAGGGGTTTGTTGTTAAGCGATATTCTCCATTTTAACTCGGCTAGATCGTGTGGTATAATTTTGTATACACATATCCCCATAAAAAGTGTAATGGCGTAAAATCAGGCGATCCTGCTGACCATTCCAGCGATTCTAGCCTCCCAGTCAGCAGATTTGGTTTAAGTTGAGATAAAGGACATTGATTCGATAATGTGATGGCGCTCCATTCTGCTGGAACCATATCCTATTAGTTGGAATTTGTGAGTTTGCTTGAGCAGACCATCTAATCATTTCAGACCATTCTATGTAATTCCCGATACATCGCATTCTATTTCTTTGTAAGGACAGAAATCATGCGGTCATAAAAATAAAAACGAGGATAAAAGCATTGACGTATTCCTTGATAAACTATCAAAATATACAAACGTCAACACCCAACACAACAATGTAGGGCCTGAATGTATCAAAGACACGTGTTTGAATTAACAACGCTTACTTGAACTTCACCTAGGCTTCACCGACGATCACGTGGTCCTGGAGCCCTACTTGCACATGCGCTACGACGGCACCGACTGCGCCCTGATGTGCGGCCCCTCCAAGGACTCACCCGGACCCCCGTCTCGCGGCGACTTCCTCCACACCTTCGTCGAGCGATACAAGTCCGAATTCGGGTTCACCATCCAGAAGAGGGACGTCATCATCGACGACATCAGAGTCAGAGGCGTCGGAAGGAGCGACCTGGACACGGAAGCACTCGTGGCCGCGTCCGACGAGCCGCCGAAACCGGTGTCCACCTGCAGGGTCTTCTTCGAGCGCGGATACGAGAGCACCGACGTCTTTTTGCTCGCGGAATTGAAGGCGGGACATCAGCTGAGAGGACCTGCGATAATCATGGACCAGTTGAGCACCATCCTAGTGGAACCGGACTGTACTGCGTTCATTACTGACCGCGGGGACGTCAGGATCACCGTCGGCAGCGGGAAGATAAAGGAGATAGGACCGGAGCTGGACTCCATCCAGCTGAGCATCTTCAGCCACAGGTTCATGAGCATAGCCGAGCAGATGGGAAGGTGGGTGGGTTATTTAATTTTCAACCGATACATCTCTCACGAAAATGATACTCACAATAGTTGGTGGGTATTTGGCGGGGGAATTAAATCATTACCGGTTAAATGCGATTGGAGTTTACAAGGTAGCTCGATAGTTTCGTATGTCGTGGTTTAGACCCTGTGGGAATTGCAATTGGTGGGAATTTGACTTCGTCGGGACCGACATTTTTATTTTTCTTGGGGTTTAAAACTCACTAAAATAATATCGAATATGACAGATTCCTATTTCACGGTTTAGGTCTCATGGGAATTAGAATTGGAGAGAATTAGACCTCGTGGGAAATCGAATATTATATTTTGAAGGATTTAGGTTTCGTGGGATGTATATCTTGTGGGAATTAAATAATTACTGGTCAAATGTGATTGGAGTTTACAAAGTAGCTTGATATTTTCGTATGTCGTGGTTTAGACCTCATTGCAATTGGTGAATTTGACCTCGTGAGGAGCAACATTTTCATTTAAAGGGGTTTAAAGGTCGCGGAGTTTTAACATCGACATAGAGAAAGGCCATCCGGGGTTACAGATAGATACAACTTCAAAGGAGTATTTCAGATCTCGCGGGAAAAAAGGCGTAATATTTAGACGTCGTAGGATTTAGATTTTGTGGGAATGAGATTTCGAGAGATTTAAATTTTGTGGGAATTAGGCCTTGTAGGATTTGTTTAATATCTCACTAAATTATAATGAAGATTACGGTCTTCGAGGTCAGGGTTTAGATCTTATTGGAATTGGAGAGAGACCCCGTGGGAAATCGAATATTATATTTTGTGGGGTTTAGACGTGGTGAATCCATCATTCGGGATTACAAATAGATATACAAAGTGATATTTTAGATTTTGTGGGAAAAATTGGACTAGGTATTTAGATCTCGTGGGAAATAAATAATGTGGGAATTAGACCTCGTGGTAAATATAATAGTCGATTTTGTGAGATTTTGACGTGATGAAGTTTTAATATCACCATTCGGGATTACAGATAGATATACAAAGTCATATTCGTAGACTTTGGGACTAGAGACAAACTTGGCTAGGTATTTAGATCTAATGGGAAATCGATTAATATATTTTGTGGGATTTAGACTTGGCGAAGTTTTAATATCGCCATAAATCCGGGATAACAGATAGACGTATGATATTTTAGACCTTGTGGGAAAAACTGTACTGGGTATTTAGACCTCGTGGGAATCAGACCTCGCGAGATGCAGCCTTTACAGCTGGCGCATTTTTTCAATGGGAAACTTCGCCGTCGCGTTTCAGGATCCTGCAGCGCACGTCGATCTCGACCAACATCAAGGAGCGTCTGGACTTCTCGTGCGCCCTGTTCGGAGCGGACGGCGGTCTCGTCTCCAACGCCCCCCCATATCCCGGTGCACCTGGGCTCTATGCAGGAGGCCGTGCAGTACCAGATGAGGGCGAGGGGCACGTTCGAGGAGGGCGACGTCATCCTCACCAACCACCCGGCGGCCGGCGGTTCTCACCTGCCCGATTTCACGGTCATCACGCCGGTCTTCTACAAGTGAGTACACGTTCAATGTCAAAGGCACTGTAGACTAAGTACGTAATATAGTGCTTTCGAAAAGTAACGAATACATTCATTATTTCTGAAATTGAGGGTTTTTAGAAAAAATCCTCTGACACGTTGATTTTGTTTTAAACAAAGACACTTTTTGACATATGACCCATATTTGTGACGTCATCGTTGTTCGAGATATGACGTCATCGACAATTTTTTTTAAATGGCAACCCCAATTTCGAACACGCCATTTGAAAGAGCGTGTCATTCTACTTACACATCGTCAAAAATTTTGGTCCGATTACATTAGGGTGAGTATATAGGTTAAAAAAAATGAAGGAAAACGATTTTAGATGATAACAGGCCTACAATTTTTTTTTGTGCAGCTCTGTTTGTATCTATGTTCGGAAAGGTAGGTAGTATGAACAATATTGCCGTTAGTTAATGTCAGCTGAGAACTCTGGTTTACCTACTATTCTCATTTTAATTTTTTCCGGTCTTATTTGAAAACAGTCAATTTTGCAATAACTCCTATAAAATTTATTTTATTATTTTATTATAGCAAGTAAGTTAAGATGTTGTGCTAACGATCCTGATTACTGACACTGTAATTCGCTTGTATTTTGCTTACTTCGGTATTGAAATTCGCAACCAAGATAAAGTGTGGGTGCTTCATGGTGTTTGTAAAATGTGCATTGAACATTTGCGGCAATGGGAAAAAGGAACGCGAAAATCTTTGAAGTTTGGAGTACCAGTGATCAGAGAACAAAAAAATTATCATGACGACTGTTATTTTTGTATGACGAATGTAGTGGGCATCAACAAAAACAATCGCTACAAGTGGAAGTATCCCAATATTTCTTCAGCTATAAGACTTATTCCTCATTCAGACACTGTTACAATACCAGTTTTTCATCAGGCAGTACAGGAATCTGAGGAGGATCAAATGGAAGTTTCTGAAGAAGATGAGGATTTTTAATACTGTGGAGAAACATCAAATCCTAAAACATTTTCACAAAGTGAGCTTAATGATCTCATCAGAGGCTTAGATCTTTCAAAAGAACGTGAAGAAATTTGTTAAAGCTCTGGACAGAAATGGTCAATGTTTTAAGTTCATTTCTCAGAAATTTCCCGGATTGAGTACTGAGAAATTAAAAGCAGGAATTTTTGATGGGCCTCAAATACGTCAATTAATTAAAAGCTCTACAAATTTTGAAGCTTCTATGACTAAAATAGAACGACTTGCGTAGAAATCTTTTGTAGCGGTTGCACAATACTTCCTCGAAAACTTCAAGGTTGATAACTATAAAGAATTAGTCGAGGAAATGATTCTTAACTTGAAAAATATAGACTGTAATATGAACATAAAAGTGCACTACCTCCATAATCATATACATCACTTTCAACATAATTTATGATGTCTTAGCGAAGAACAAGGAGAACGCTTCCATCAAGATATAACAACAATGGAGAAGAGGTACCAAGGCAAATGGGACATTCATATGATGGACGATTATTGCTATATTTATGCGTGATTGCCCAAGACAATTTAACTCAAGAAAATCAAAAAAAAAAAAAAAAAAAAAAAAAAAAAAAAAAAAAAAAAAAAAAAAAAAAAAAAAAAAAAAACCCCCAAAAACTCAAAAGACAATTTCTTGATGTATAATCCCAAAATAAATTAATATTTTTTGTAAAAATGTGTTTTTTTCTATCTTATAAACTAGAGCTGATATAAAAAATGCGACCGATTTTTTTGTATCAGCTCACAATACATACTTAAAATCAGGTCTAAAATCTTAGACACCAAAATGTGTGTAGACCAGTGTAATGATTATGTAAAAAATCATCTAAATTAAATGTTCAAATTGTACCCCGTCGGCTACCTGACAGTAGCCAAGACGATTAATAAATTTTTTTGAACATTGTCAATAACTTCAGGAGGTATACGATGTATCTCGTGACGAATTCTTGCTTTTAAATCTTCTAAATTATCCGGTCTAGTAACGTATGCTTTGCTTTTTAAGTATCCCCACAGGATGTAATCTAGGGGTGTCAAATCTGGCGATCAGGCTGGCCACTCAATGGGCCCCCTTCTCCCTATCCAACGATTCGGGAACACCTCATCTAAATAAGTACGGATAGGTGCTGCATAATGAGGAGATGCATAATGGGGAGATCTTGTTGAAAGAAATGTAATTTCTGGGACGATCACGTTCCTCTAATATCTAGATATAAGTTAGTTCAGGAATAAGGTCGTCTCGAAAAAACAATTGACGCAAGGTTACGTCAAAGAAATAGGGACCGAAGTCTTCCATCGACTATGTGGCACCACACATTCACTTTCTTAGGAGATTGAGTGTGACACTCCATCATCCATCGGGAATTCTCGGTAGCCCAATAACGGCAGTTTTGCCTATTGACATGGCCGTTCAAAATAAACGTAGCCTCGTCGGAAAAAATTACTTTTTTTACGAAATTATTATCATTAATGAATAGCTCTTGCATTTGCTCGCAGAATTGATTTCGCCGATCAGAGTCGTCTTCAGATAGCTCATGAACAAAGCATGCCTTATAAGGATGATACTTTGCTTTTTTTCAAAATTTTGTGAACTGTGGACGTTGCCATATTGAAATCAGAAGCTACTTGGTTAAGTGTTGAGTGATGATTTTCCTGTATTGCCAACAAAACATTAAGTTGATCTTCTTCTGATTTTGAAGGTCGACCAGATTTAGGAAGATCACGAACATGCCCAAAGTTACGGTATTTAGTATGAGTTGTAATATGAGTTTCATTGAACAATTCAACTACTTCTTTTTGGGTGCGCATCCTGTTTCCAAATCCGATCATGCAAAGAATTTCAATTCGTTCTTGTTCAGTTAATTTAACCATTTTTGTATAAAATAATAAAAAAGTCGCTACTCAATAAACACTTCAAATACACTGCTTTTGCCAAACAAAAGATAAGAACCAAAGAAATAACTCAAAAAAACAGAAAAACTATTTACCGAAGTACGATTTTCAAGTTTTTATCTGACAGCAATAAAAAAACATTCTCAGTCGCTCAGGCTACTGTCAGGCAACCATAATTTTTGACGATGTTTTAAGTAGAGGACACGCTCTTTCAAATGGCGTGGTCAAAATTGGGGGTTGCCATTTAAAAAAATTGTCGCTGACGTCATATCTCGAACAAAGATGACGTCACAAATATGGGTCGTATGTCAAAAAGTGTCTTTATTTTAAAACAAAATCGACGTGTCAGAGGATTTTTTCGAAAAACTCTCAGAAATAATGAATTTATTCGTTACTTTTCGAAAGCACTGTATAATCTTCTTATTCCTCGAAGTTTTCCCTTTTCAAAAACCTGCGTTCATAATTCCGCGCTCGCATTATTCTTCGTCATCCGGCTCAAGGCATCCTTCAAAGTATACCCCATTCTGACTGAAGAGCACGCTCCCATCGGTGTTTCCACCAACGGCGTAGCCAGTATTTTTCTTTAGGGGGGGGGGGGGGGCGACCAATGCAGATTAAACAAAAAAAGCAAAAAAAAGGCCATTGGAGGCAACGGCAAGCGGAATCCCCGACTATTTTGGTTTTTACTTGACCATTTGATACTTTTGTACCACCATGTATCTATATCTAGATCTAGATCTATTAGATCTATATACATGGTGGTACAAAAGTATCAAATAATAGCTTTAACTTTGTTATTTGCAAAGTTAAAAAAAAAGTTCAATATAAAAGCTATTTTGTTCACTACCATGTATGTTTTAAGTTTTTTTAGTTTGTTGATATCTTCTTTTGTTTTGTACCTATGGCAACCAATTTTTTTTAAATGGCACCCATACTTTTTTTTCGTTATGAAAAACGCATATTTTTCTCTATTCAGTCACAAAATTTTGTTATTTTTGAAAAAAAATAAGCGAGAAAAAAATTATTTATTACGATTCACTCGTCACCTCTAATGAGGAAAAAGAAAAGCAGTTTTAAAACAGAAACATTACTTTTACTGAAAGAATGCCATGTAAATTTGACATTTAAATTAATACAAACAAAGAATAAATAATTATTGTCGGTTTAAAGCAAGGTTTTTGTTTGACATTCTTGCAAGTTATTAAATTTGAATACATGGCACATTTGAGTGAGAGAAAACGTATTGAAATATTAATGATTTATGGGTACGGAAATTGGAAGAGGACTCAAAGCGAAGTGTGTACTGTATTCAACGGAATTTACCCAGATACTCCTGTATCTCAAGGAACAGCCTGTCAACTAATTAAAAATTTCGAGAAACTGGTAATCTTAAAGACGTGAAAAGAACTGGCAGACCAAAATCGGCAACAAGTGAGAAAAAAGCGTTAAATGTTCTGTTGACAATTATTGAAGAAACGCCACAAGTGTCAACGAGGGAAGTCGCAGACAATTTATAAATTAGTCATGTTTCTGTGCTTAGAATTTAAAAAAAAAAGAAAAAAATTCATCCTTATAAGCTTCAACTAATACATGAATTGAATGAAGATGATTTTGATAGAAGTATGGATTTCTGTGAGTCCACGATGGAACGATGTAATGCAGATGAGAATTTTTGCTTCAAACCCACACTGGGTGCAAGAAGGCACACACAATATCCGCAAAAAGTAAATGTGTGGGCAGGCATTATAAGAGGACATATCATAGGCCCATTTTTTCTTGATGAAGCCCTTACCGCTGATCGATATCTTCAACTGCTACAAACTCAGGTCATACCTGCGATCACAGCCTTATTCCCGGGTGAAAATGGAGGTATTGACAATAGAATTTTCTTCCAACAAGATGGAGCTCCTCCACATTTTGCGGTACATGTTAGAGAGTACTTAAATCATGTTTTTCGAAACAGGTGGATCGGCAGAAGAGGATCTATTGAGTGGCCTGCCAGATCTCCGGATTTGACGCCCTTAGATTTTTTCCTGTGGGGTCATGTTAAAAATAGTGTGTTCAAACAAGAACTCGTAATTTGGAGGACATAAAGGTGCGAATAACTGCTGAAATGCGCAGAATACCTGCAGAGATTTACACAGAGCTACTACAGTAGAATTTAAATACCGTTTAGGTCATTGCTTGGCCGTCAATGGAGCTCAGTTTGAACATCTTGATTTAGTATTGCTATTTTTTTTTAATATTTAGTCTACCTGTGTTACTCTTTAAATTTAATTTGATCTAAATTTTAGTTTTTGTGAAATTAATTAATTAATTTTTAGTGAATAGTAATAAATAATTTTTTCTCGCTTATTTTTTTTTTCAAAAATTGCAAAATTTTGTGACAGAATAGAGAAAAATATACTTTTTTTCATAACGAAAAAAGTATGGGTGCCATTTAAAAAAAAATGGTTGCCATAGGAACAAAACAAAAGAATATATCAACAAACTAAAAAACTTAAAACATACACGGTAATGAACAAAATAACTTTTATATTGAACTTTTTTTGTAACTGCAAATAACAAAGTTAAAGCCATTATTTGATACTTTTGTACCATCCGGTATAGATCTCAATCTACTGGCTCTGCTGGCGCAGGGTTATCAACACAGGTCGGACACTTTTGGGGCACACCTCGTATGCCTATGTTTGCTTCAGCAGGTCGCGATTTATTAGTCGAGTAAGTACGCCCCGGTCTTGAACCTAAACTGGTGTGGGCAGTAAGCTGAGTCTTCGGCATAAAAGCGCGAATGATGCGTATAATTTGAGAGGAATTTTGATGTGTAGTGTGTAGTGTAGTCTCGTGTGAAATTTCGCAGGAACAACGCGCAGAGCATGAATGATCTGAAACTTTGTCTCCGCTAACGAAAAATTTAATTAAAAACCGTAGCGGTCAACGATGGCACTCCACGTTTGGCCTCAAAGCGACGTTTCATCGCGTGGCATGACTAATTAATAAAAACTAATTTTATAATGTGGAAAATTAATTAGCCCACTGAAAATGGATCGCATTTTACGTAAATAAAATACAGAGGCGGAAAAATATTTGATAGCATCGATTTCATCGTATTAACATTCAATTGGGTTCGGAAAAGAATAACATTTTAGTTGAATGTTTATAAACGAATGTACAGAATGACTAGCTTTTAATGTTTGTTGCCCAAATGTACCAAGCGTTCAAAAAAATAGGGATCATATGGAAAAAGTCCAACCCAAAACAGATACCGGCTGGTCCAATTGTAAAGAAAAAAATTACAGGCGGTTCCGCCCTCTCTACGAGCCCAGTCGCATAGGAAATGGACCGCCCTTGTTCTAAATATAAAATATTTTTTGCATATGCAGGTCTCACATAAACACATTATGAGCAAGTTGTAACAATTTTTTTTTGACATACTACACTTCTAAGAACACATTAACAATAATAATAATGTATAGTCCTTCTAACTTTACGCCTAAAATACGCCTGGGGAACAAAAAAAAGCGGTGCAACTTTATGATTCCATGGGCGTGCATATATCTTTTATAATTTCGAAAATTGTGAAATAATTTTTTTTCATTCAAATCAATATAGGAGATTAAAATTAGCCTGCATACAAAACTCTTAATATTTGTAATATAATTTGCTGTTAATAATGCTCATTTAGCCAGACAATCTCAAAAAATTGCCTGTGTTAATAAACCTAGCTGAAATACATGTCACTGGCGCCTTAAACACGTAGAATTTCTAAATTCGTAAATAATTTTAACGACGTCGTAAAATTTTATGGCACAGTGGACCGAATAAGTATTTGGATGTATTACATATAAAGCAATCCTATAGTATAATGGTCGGCATTTGATGGTGCATTCGCGGCATCGCGTTTTCGGCTCTTCAAAATTTTCTTATTTATAGTAACATACATAAAGTTGTTTTGATTTATAATTATTTTTTCCAACAATTTTAAACGCTTTATTTTAATGCTAACTAATACATTTATATCTATGTATTTTTTTTTAAATATTTCCAAACTAGCTTTCTAAGAACGTCACGAACTAACAGTTGAAGTATGAAGTATGAAGTATAACTGAAGTATGAAGTATACTTGTATAGTGAGCTTAGCAATTTTAGAAAATATATCTGACAACCTT